>CAKNYM010053483.1:36724-54054 GCA_932195095.1 Andricus curvator
ATATATATATATATATATATATATATATATATATATATATATATATAAATTACAAGGTTTGACTGACGATGTATCACTATTCAACATGGACACGCGCTGGAAGCATCCGTTCACGTCACTAATATGTGGTCCAATAGGTTGTGGTAAATTCGCCTGGGTTGAGACACTTCGAAATAAAACAGCACTGGAAGTTAAAAATGCTTTTGAACGTATTTTACAAAAAAGTAATCATCGTACTCCTTTCTGTTTACAATCAGACAAAGGAAAGGAATTCTTAGGAATCAGTCAGAATCAGTCGTGAGAAGGGTGTCTTTGAGAAAGGTTATCAGTCTGGCTGGAGTGACGAATTGTTTGTTGTAAGGAGGGTCATTACAGGAAGAAGTCAAGCACCTTACATGTATGAGTTGAAAGATTTAGCTGGAGAAGAAATAGAAGGTGTTTTTTACGAACAAGAGTTGACTGGTGTCAAAAATAAAAACATTGAGGAGGACGAATTTCAAATTGAAAAAATATTACAGACTAAAGGCAAGAGAAACAAAAAACAATTTCTTGTCAAGTGGGTAGGTTATCCTGACAAATTTAATTCGTGGATTCCAGCCTCAAATTTAAAAAACTTGTAAAAATGAATATCGATCATTTTTACCTTATTTTACCAAGCAATAGTAGTATGAAATATTTCCCCGAGAATACCACTTCCAAATTCATAACACAACTGCCACATGAGATTCGTCTACAAGGACAGTGGGTCGTAGGACTCACAGAAATACAACTTCCTCGTACATTGCTTCATGTGAGACAAGATGATTCATTTGAAAATCGTATTGTCCTTATGAACAGTGGGGCTGCAGGATATGAATATCCACAATATGATGGTAATAGTAAAAATAGAAAATCCATTGAGAAAGGTATCGACCTTCTTCACAAATATAACGTACCTATTAGTATGAGAATTGATGAAATGACTGCTGAAAATATGGATGATAACTTAGAAGATGCAATACATCTTATTGCTCCGAGAGACAAGAGGAAGGATGAAGGAATGTCTCTTATATGGAAAAAAACCTCTTGTTAATTTATTTCAAGCTGGTCTTTATGCAAATATTGTGTCTCTTTTAAATAATCTAAACAGTCTTCCAGAATTAAGTCAGCATATTAAATTTAAATATGAAAAATTCAAAAGTAGTTACGTAAGTATACAAAAACAGTGTGAAAAACTATGTCTGACTGATCACCATTTTTTGGTACTTAGTGATAAATTATCACGTATTCTGGGATTTGCTCCAGATAATCTAATTCCAATTCAAACTAAAGACTACATTGCTAGACACCCACCTAGTCTATCAAGTGCTCTTCCGGATAAATTATTTATTTACTACAATATTTGTGAACCACGTGTTACGGGAGATGTAAAAGCACCACTTTTACGTACAGTTTCTTTAGATACAACATATTACAATTTTGGTACAACACAAGTCACACATTTTTCATCACCCAACTACATACCAGTTCTTAGCACAGGTTTTCCTACGATTGAAATTGATATAAGAGATCACATTGGTTTGCCAATACCATTCGAGTACGGTAGGCTGACAGATACACTTCACTTTAAGCGTATTGACTAGATAAGAGAAAAATAATGGCTCATTACATAGATTATTACTCCTCACAAGTAGGTGGAAGAGGTATACCACAAATATACATTGGAGCTCCATATCAGAAGGGGCATGGAATTGGTAGCTTTCTCGGAGGTTTATTTCGACGTGTTCTCCCTTTCTTAACTAACGGTGCTCGAGTCATCGGAAAAGAAGCTCTTCGAACCGGTATGAATGTTATGAATGATATGGACAGTAAGATACCTCTCAAAATTTCGGTGAAGAATCGTTTTGGAGAATCTGGTCAAAATTTGAAACGTCGTGCAATGGACAAAATGGAACATATCATGAATGGTTCGGGTTATAAACATAGAAGGAAGAAGCAAGTGGTTCAGTCTATTTCTAATCGTGGTACACTTCACGTCGTGAAAGCAAATAGAGTGAAAAAGAGAAAAAACAAAAAGCGTGTTACGATAAAGAGAAAAAAGGCTACTAAAAATAATAAAAACACAAAAACTAGTAATCGTACAATTAAAGATATTTTCGGAAATAAATAAGAGTAATAATGTCGTTTCTTCATTCTCATTCCTGTGAGTGCTTGAAGTCAGAGCTAGATCTTTTCTCACTGCCTCCAACACAGATATCTATAGAAACTCGCAATGGGTTCATTATAAACCCGTTTCTTCACTCACTGATGACGCCCCCATAGAGTTTGTTGTTCCTGGTCATGGTGATGAGTACCTTGACTTAGCAGACACTATGCTCAGTCTTCGAGTGAAATTAGTAACTCCTGCAAGAGTAGCCGCAAATACAGTCCAGCTAGATAAAGTAGGGCCAGTAAACAATTTCATGCATTCGCTCTTCAATCAGGTGGACGTATATTTCAATCAAAATGTAGTATCTCCTCCTAGTAACTCTTATGCATATCGAGCATACATCGAGACTTTACTTAACTACGGTCCAGCTGCCAAAGACAGTCATCTTACATCATCTCTGTGGTATAATGATACTGCTGGAAAAATGGATGATTTCGATGCTAATGAAGGTTTAAAATCTCGACAGAAATATTTTGGTGCTGATAAATCTATTGATCTTATAGGCCATTTACACTGTGACGTTTTTAATCAAGATAAATTCCTTATCAATGGTGTGGAATTACGACTTCGACTAGTTCGCTCAAAGGACACTTTCTGTCTCATGGATGCTACAAACAGCTGTCACGTGCGTATTGAAGAGGCCTCGCTACTTGTTCGCAGAGCAAAAATTAATCCTGGCGTTCTTCTTGCACACTCTAAAGCTCTATCTCAGGGTACTGCAAAATATCCTATCACACGTGTTGAAGTTAAAGCCTCAACGATACACTCGGGTGTACACGCTGAAACTCTTGACAATGTTATTCTTGGTCAATTACCAAAAAGAATAATAATAGGATTTGTGGAGAATACTGCACATAATGGTAATGGAAACAAAAATCCCTCCAATTTCCAAAATTTTAAAATCAATCATCTATCACTTTATCTCGATGGTATCCAGATACCTTCGAAACCTCTACAACCGACATTCAACACTAAAGGACTCTATGTCGATGCGTATAACACATTATTTACTGGAAGTGGTATTCATTTTCTGAATGAGGGTAATAGTATTGGCCGACAGCAATATCCAAACGGTAATTGTTTATTTGCATTTGATCTTACACCTGATCTGTCCGCAAATTGCTATTCTCATTGGAATCTCGTAAAACATGGGAGTCTCAGAATTGAAGTACGATTTGAAGAGGCACTTGCTAACATAATTAATTGTCTAGTATACGCAGAGTATGATAATGTTTTGGAAATAAACTCGTCTAGACAAGTAATAGCAGATTTCAGTGCTTAGTTGAAGTGGTGGCACTTTCTATTTAGGGAAAAACCTCCTCATGGAATACCTCAGTCTCTACTTGTTCGTCGCGGTAGGAAACTCTAGTGCCATATAGCGTATTAAAAATAATCATGGTTGACTACGTGATTGATATACGAGGGTTTCTTGATGATTCTGGTCGTTTTATACCTAAAGAAGTAGCTTTAGTTAATCTAGATCGCCACTGTATAGCTCATTGGATTACCTCTCCACCTTATGCTTTTACCGACCTCACAAGCCCATCTCAAAGACAAAATAATTGGCTCAGTTGTAAACATCATGGAATTGAATGGTTTGAAGGAGATGTTTCAATGAATTTTCTCCATGCTAATCTTCGTGACGTTGCCCGAGCTGCTAGACTAATATACACTCGAGGACATGAGAAGGCTCTTTTGCTGCAAAAGATTACAAGTAGACGCATCACAAACCTGGAGGAACTAAGCTGCCCATCGTTTAAAAGGTTGGAGTTCTTGGATGAGTTTTGCTTTCATCATGGGGTAAAAAAAGACGCAAAATTCGTGTGCGCTCTTAATAATGTTCTGAGACTGAAGAAATGGATCGAGAAGGAACGACTAGTTGGAGTGCTTTCGTACTCATACAATAAAACCTCTGTATACAGTACACATCCAGCCACATCATCTACAACCGTAGGACCTAACCTTTCATACACATCAGAAGATTTATGGGAGGATACTGTTGAATTGTCCACACAATCAAATCTGATATCTTCAAAGAAGTATGAACAGTCTCCAGATACTGCAAGTGCTCCGTCTCACAGAAGCAAGGACAGTAGGTGTATTTCCTGCCGATCAGATTCCCAAGCGGTGAAGAAAACCAGCTGCAATTGTTGTTAATACGGATGGACATAAACAGCCTGGTACCCATTGGGTCGCCATGTACGTCGGAAACAACGGACGAGCTACCTACTTTGACAGTTACGGGCTACCGCCTCTTGTACCTGAACATCTTCTTTGTTTACGGGAGAATTGTTCCTTCTACAGATGGAATACAACAAGACTACAAAGTGCGACTTCGGATGTGTGTGGCCAATACTGTATTATGTTTCTTCATTGCATGTGTCATAATTATTCTTTGTCTGATTTTACTAATTTCTTTACGAATAATGTAGAAGAAAATGATAATATCGTCGGTAAATTTTACAAAAAACTTTTAAAGAGAAATAAATGGAAGAAAAACTCTTCTTCAATGAGAAACCGACGATTAAGTGGTGGTAAATATTGTAAACAAAATAGTCCCCTTGTATCATGTAGACAGACAGCATCATTAAAATTAGCCACACTTTTCTTACTATAAAATAAACGTCGAATGTTATGATTATTATGTGTATTCTATTTTTCTTGTCAAAATATTTCAATCAATAAATGTAACTAAATTAACATGTATAATGTTATGTTTTTATTTAAAAGATCCTAACTCCTCTAGTGTATAAGTAGCATTTAAGTACAACACTGAATAGTTTAAAGTATATCTTTTCATCATAAAAAGCATAATTTGATGATCGACGTAACCGTTAGAGCAAGTTAATTAAGACCATATAGCATGAAGGGCGTAAGATGCTTATAGTCATCACACAAACCCACGAATTTTCTTCATACAAGTAAGTGATATATTTTTTGGGTCCACTCTTCAGCGTTATGTGATCTAGCTCAGGTGAAAGGGAAAGTACGTAACCATCAGAGCTAGATGATTAAGGGCATATAAAGTGAAGGGCGTCAACTCTTCATAGACACACTACCTACGGGCGAGGGGGGTCGGCGCCATAGTGCGGCGAGGGGGGGGGGGGGGGTAAGGAGTAGTGGAAGGGGTGTCTGGTCGAAGTGATGCCTTACTACTTATGAGAAGACAATAAACTACGTTTACGTACTTTATTTGAGGAGGAATTTCGCAAAAAATTATTTTCGAAGAAATTAAAACTGGGTGCATTTTTTGAATCTAAGAACTTTTTTTATAAGTGAAATATCGGCTTCAAACTTCGAAAAATGCAAGAGCCGACAGTAAAGTACGTTTATGTACATCATTTGAGTATAAAAGATGCAAAAAGCAAAATTCCAACTAAATGTCAACTCCGGTCGCCGGCCACTTAACGAGGCCAATAAAGATTTCAATACTTACATAATTCAACATTGAAACAACATATTTCACTCAATTTTTATGCTGGACATAACTTTAAAACAATATCATTGTAAGAAAACCGCATAATCTATCTGACAGCGTGGACCCCACATTTCGGATGTAGACGAGCCAGCTGATAGAGCCTCGTTTAGTGGCCGCCAGACTTCGCATTTTATGACCATCGCGAATACCGACCGAACTGGCAACCGGAGTTGACATTTAGCTGGAATTTTTCTTCTTGCATCTTCTATACTCAAATGATGTACATAAACGTACTTTACTGTCGAGTCTTGCATTTCTCAAAGTTTGAAGCCGATATTTCACTTATAAAAAAAGTTCTAAGGTTCAAAAAATGCTCCCAGTTTTAATTTCTTCGAAAATAATTTTTTGTGAAATTCTTCCTCGAATAAAGTACGTAAACGTAGTTTTTGCAACACCCGCCTCAAAAGTTGACGTTTTCATTCTTCTAAATTGTGCCTAAAGGACCTTATTTGACCAGACTGTGTGCGAAAAATTTGCACGCATGCGCAGTTTGAAGATGGCTTACTTTAGGCACTGGTGAAAAAGCTGCGCATGCGCACTTCCGAACTGAGGTACTTTAGACACTGGCATAGGTAACTTTAAACACTGATGTTGGTATGTTCTTAAAATAAATTTAGATTTAACTTGAACAAATTTAACTTGAAACAATTTAATGATTGAAGTTTTGTTTTTAGGGTTTTGCCCCTTCCCCCCCGACAAAAAAACATAAGCGCCAACATTTTTTGTAAATAATTTTTTTTTTCTAAAAATTTTTTTCAACCAATTTTTTTTTTCAACATTGTTTTTTCCAAAATTTTTTTTTTCACAAAATTGTTTTTTCCAAAATTTTTTTTCACAAAAATTTCGTTTCACAACATTTTTGTTTCAAAAATTTCTTTGCACAAAAATTTTTTCCACAAAATATTTTTCAAATATTTTTTTTCACAAATTTTTCTTTCAACCAAATTTCTTTACTCCACTCTGCAATATAAGATTCGTATTTTTCGTAACCTCCTCCTAACACAACTTTTTCGGGCGGGCGTTGCAAAAAATAGCGTGTGGTACACATGCGCATAGGTGATTGGTAACTCGTGTGATTGCATCTTTCGCCTGCGGCTCGAAGCACTCGTCTACGTTTTCGCACTCGCTTCGCTCGTGCACACAATCACCTATTTTGCGCACTTGTATCACCAATAACTATTATTATCTTCTCATACATTTTCCAAAGTTCCAGCCCGATATTTTGTTTACAAAAAAAGTTCTTAGATTCAAACAAAAATTCAGAAAATTGAAAAAGTGAGGTCGGTAATGTAGGTATTTTTGTCTGTCACATACCCTTAAAGAACGAAATTACTGAAACTAAAATGAATATTACTAACGTTGAATCGACTCCAAGTGGTAGTACAAGTTCAAGTTTTAAAAACATTAATTGTGAAAATAAAATTAACTCTATCGTAGAAGAACAAAAAAATCCAAGTTTTGAGAAAAATAAGAAAAAATCCAGACAATCATCAATAAAGAAAAATTATCATCTTGCCTATGAGCATATATTAAACGATTTTAATGAAAGCATTCGAAATCCAGATGTAAGAATATTAAAAGAAATTAGTTTAATCATTACAAATCTTTTAAATAAATTAAATATCAATGAGGAAATAAATGAAATTATTAATTCAAATAAACAAGAAGAATCAAAATGGAATACTATGTTAACAAGAAGTAAATTAAGAAAAAAGAATCCAGAAATACATGCAAATTATGAAGAAGAAAATAAAAACATTGCTGAAAATTCTCAGAAAAAAGAATCAAAAGAAGAATTTAAAAATACAAATCTGTAAATTAAAAAGCGAGGTAGACCACGTAAGGCTATACTCGACTCACATAAAATAATCCCTGCTTTTTAAAACAAAAAGAGAGGAAGCCTAAAAAACGAAAAAGATAATTTCGAGTCAGAATATTTAGAAATTAAAAAGCGAGGTAGACCACGCAAAGTTATGCTCGAAAAGCAAAAAGTAATCCCTACTCCTACAGTTAAAAAAAGAGGTAGGCCTAGAAAAAAAAATATAAAAAATTCTGAAACAATGGAAGATTCAGATTCCAATCCCGATTATTCTGATTATCTAAAAGAAAGAGTTATAACGTATAAAATAAGAAAATCTAATAATGAAGAAATACAAGAACCCAGTGAAGATGAAGATAAAAACCAGTATTTAAGCACCAGTGCAGCAGAAGAAGAAGATGAACAAGAAAATGATAATGAAGAAAATTTTGAAGAAGATAATTATGATGAAGAAAACTATGATTTTAAGTATGACAATGAAAATTATTCTAATGATAAATTTAATAATGATAATCTAAATAATGATATCGATAATAAAATCAAAGATACTGACAAAAAACACGATACTGATAATAAAAAGGGAAAGGAAAACCAAATACTTCAAGATGATTTTGAAAATCTAAAGGCGATAGAATCAGTAGATAATCGTCCACTCCCGGAACCACACCCTATTGAAATCCCGTTATCCGGCCCGTTTAATCCAAACAAAAATATCGTCGAATGTCGTCACAAAATGTGTATGAGGAAAGATAATTATGTATATTTTAAAACCACGGAAGGAGAACCTCGTGATTTTGGGTCCAGCATTCTCGAAAAACGAAAATGATTCCCAAAATTTTCTAAACTTCAAACAGGGCTCGCGAAAGAAATTTAAAAAAGTAAGCCATTTCACATTGCACTGTATTGAAGGAGAAATAAAAGATAATCTTACAGAAACTTTAAAAAACATAAAACTATGCATATTTTCTTTACGTAATTCAGCAGAAAAATTAAAACTAAAGTCATTCAGTATAACAAAAACACCGTATGTTAATAACGCACCATGGGAAGAAATTTTAAACACACTGCAAGTATCATTTTCTGAATCAAATATACAAGTTATTATTTGCTTGGGAATAACACAATATCCCACTAAAGATACAAGATATCAGTTAATTGAAGAAGCACACTCATCAGCAATAGGAGGTCATAAAGGAGTAACAAAAACTTACAACAGGATTAGACAAAAACATTTTTGGGAAAACATGAAGTTACATATCCAAAAATACATATAATTATGCTTACAATGTCAATTAAAAAAATTACTTCGCGTAAAAATAAAAAGCCCGATGGTTATTACTGATAAACCCGGTATAGCGTTCGAAAAAATTTCTGTGGACATAGTTGGTCCACTTCCTAAAACAACATCTGGTAATTTGAATCTTTTGACGATCCAGGATAATTTAAAAAAATACGCATTAGCTATACCCCTTCCAAATCAACAAGCTAGTACTATAGTAGACGCATTTATTAAAAGATTTATATGCATTTATGGTTCACCGAAAGGAGTATTAACAGATCAAGGACAAAATTTTGTAATTAATTTATTAAGAAGATTAGCGAAGCGATTCAGAAACCGACAATTTAAAACAACTGCATTTCACCCTCAATCAACCGGATCACTTGAAAGGTCTCATCATTCATTAGCAGAATATCTTAAACAATTTGTTGATAAAAATTCAGAATGGGACGAATGGTTAGAATTAGCAACATTCTCTTTCAATACAAGTGTACACGAAGGCACAAAATGTACCCCATATGAGTTAGTTTTTGGAAAAATAGCACGACAACCATCAAGCGAACCACCACCAACACATGAAAAACTCGAAACATACGACGATTATACAGTAAAATTAATAACAAGATCACATGACATGCGAAATGTAGCAAGACAAAATTTGACAGCAGCAAAAGAAAAATCTAAACAATATTACGATAGAAAAATTAACCCTCAAGATTTCAATGTAGGAGATAGAGTATTCTTACTAGAATTCTTACATGAAGTTTTAGAAATTCTAGGGAATGGAAACGTAAAAATTAAAATAGATAAAGCATCAAGAGTCGTACACATAAATAGACTTAAAATATCACATATTGATATTCAAGAAATAATTGGATCAAAAAACAAAAAATAAATTTTGTAAGCAGTAAAAATACTGTAATATTTTAGACAATTTTTAATCAAAATTCGTACTCTCGCCAATTACAGACTTGAAACGAAATTACTATGGAAATTCAACACCAACAAAGAATTAATGAACTATACAATATAATAGAAACACATGTAAACGTATAAACTCTTTTACCATGCTTAATTATGTGTGGAGTTTATGGCTGCAATGATAATATAGTGGATCATTGGGCAAGAAACATCTCGAAACCAGAAACAACTAAGGAAATTATTCTCACCATTAAAACAAGAGGACCTGAAGCTTACTACAATTTAATAAGGAGTCTTCAAATATCAAACCAAACTTGTTTAGCAGCCCTTTTAGATCTCATTCATTATGTATTTAAAACCTACCCGAAATAATAACAAATAATAATGAGTTTAGTAAAATTCAAATTAAATTTTAAAAATTCAACTAAATAAAGTAGAAAATAAGCATAAAAAATACTCGATATATTGAAAAGCAGAAATAAACTGCTGACCGGAAAACCTCATTTTCCAGGTATTGAAAATGTCGAAAACCGGACTTTACAACCTTTTACTACTACTACTATGGGGAAACTCGGCGTACGCCATCGTAGGATACGACTGTGGGTCAAACCAACTAAATATCACAACACTCTCCCTTTTAGAAGTAGGAGAGTGCGAAACACGCGAATCTCAACTCCAGGTAGAAAATACCTATATTCAGTTATTACAGTTGACCGAATTAAGTCAAATTAGAGTAATTCAATGCAAAGTCGAAGTATTACGTACTGTTACATATTGTGGTATGCATTCACATAATTCTGCCGTCGCAAATAGACGCAGCGTATACTTAAAGGATATTTCGCGAGAACAATGTAACTCACTACACGCTACAAGATCAATTAATATTGATGGGAATATAAAAATCTCAAATCTACCAATGAATGATTCAGCAGCAAACACAGTAATCCTCGCAGGATCATTAACAACATACGGAAAATGTTACGGAGCTCAATATTCAGATCCCTACGGTACATGGGATACCGTAGTAGTCGAAGCCAGTTATACATTTGAACTAAAAGAACATTACACTAGAGTTAATTTAAATACTGATTAAATTCATTAACGTTCAGGAGCAGTTTGTTCACTTTCCGATTCAAAATGTATTGATATGGAAGCAGGTCATACATTTTGGGATCCAATTCCCCAAGACATATGTAATACACAAAAATATGAAGTTTCATATGAAGGACCAGCTAACAAGACTTACGAAAAATCAACCGACAATCCCGAAATTCTTTACTCTCTTACTACCGATGACGTCAGTCTCGTTTAAGAAAAAAAAACCAATCAACGAGTATGTAATTATTTACTAGTAAGAGCAGAACACCCAAAATTATTAATATTCGAGACATCTAAAGGCGAAACATAAAAAAAAAAGAAACTTGAATATAAATAATATGGACATGTTCACATATGTTAATTCAAAATTTGTGTATGTTGAAAGACACATTAGGACAGAAATTAAAAGTCTATATTACGACATACTAAAGCAGAAATACTGGCCGGGATCTGTCTGAAAACGTCACGGTAAACGGGTCGGATTCCGGCTTTCATACCGGCCGGGTGATCCGGCCACAGAGTGGTTAAAAAATGTTGCTTCTGGCGAGAAATTGGTAACTTGTTTTGTCTTTTAAGGCTCATCGTAAAGAATACGATGAACTTTAAATGACAAATCAAGTTAATAAATTCTCGTGTGAAAATTGGAGTAGAGTTTCCATAATTGATGCTAGAATCTCCTAGCAATTGTTTCATTTTGGAAACCACGTGGTGATTTGAGGTTAGAAAGGTAGAAAGGAAAAAATGAATACACATCCCTATAATTTAATTTAAAATACTAATTATCCGCGCACTAAGTGGGCTTTTCAAACTGATTACTGAAATAAGGTTGATTTTAATTACGGATCGCGATTTTATTTGCGAACTTCGAGGACACGACGCATGCATTTTCGTTCGAGGTTCGAAACTGGAACTTACAAGTGTCTACGCCGACGCCAGCGCAGAAGGCGTCAGACATCGGGGTAAATTGGAAAGTGTACAGACTAAAAATTGTCTGAAAACAGAGAAAATTATGAAAATTGTGATAAATCTGCTGTTGCACATCGCAGAATCGGTAACTGTAACAGTTTTAATTGATAATCTAAAACATTGGAAAAAATCAAATGTTTTTTTAAGAATTTAAAAAAGCTAGTTTCTGTTTCACTGATCTAGTAAATCTTTAAATTATACTTTTCAAATAATATTGCATCTAGTATCCGTAAGTACGTCTTTGATAATGTCACGGCTCTTAAAAAATATGTAATTTCAACAAAAAAAGTATCCTGACCAGTTCCTGGTCGGCTCCCGACCATGAAATCTAACCAGGGTTATCCCGGCCAGTAACCGGCTGGCTCCCGAACGCTTCCTGGCTATGAAGCCCAACCAGGGGTAGCCCGGCCGGGTTCCGACCAGAAAACTTGTTGTAGTAGGGCCAACCGGGGCAATTTCTGCACGGGAAGAACCCGGATATATGTCTATTATGGCAGGAGAAGTAGTTCATATAATAAAAAGTTTTCTAATAGATGTCACATATAGGAAAACCGAACCTGACTTAACCCCGACTTGACTTAACTGGTGCAGTGTGTTTCGTGGACAGCGGCACATTGATAATGCGCCACTCGGGGAGTTTGTGCACTACGCACCGTACCAAAACATCGACTCCCCATATTTTACGTGCTACAGTGAAAAAGGAGAGGGAATGCCATCATTTGACATGCGCAAGTTGTCCATTTCAGCGTATTCCCGTCCGGCGGACGAGAAATACCCCCACCCAGAATCGTGCAGTTCCCGCTCCGAGATTAGGACGGGAATACGCGAAAATCGTCCGATTTTGAATAAAATCTTTTTCTCTGTTATTTTTCTTGATTCAGAATTAAATATTTGCATTTATCTCACAAGCAAAAATTAACAATAAAATTTTTCTCTACAACAGGGAAGCGATTTTATACGCGAAGAATGGATCAATATAAATACAATATAAAAAAATGGGAATTCTGAATTACATCGACATTCATAAGAATTTTAACATTAAATATGGCCTTGAAGAACCAGAATTCTATACCTACCGAGATCTGAAATATTCAAGAAGCCTCAAATAAATTTCTTATTGTGGAGTTGGACTTCATTTTACAATTACAACAAGAATTAGTTCAGAAATAGCCGCACATAAAGCAGCTTTGTTGAATTTAAAATTACTAATAGAAACTTATGATCTTTGCGAAGATCCGCATTTAAGTAAAGTTACAAAGAAAAAGAAAACTCAAGAAATAAGCGTTCAAACGGACTCAAGACCCAAACTAGTACCATGGGCGAACTCTTGCCAGCGTTGTAACGTAATAAATCACACGGCAAAGGACTGTAAACGTCAAGCGAAGAAGAATAAGCAGCATTTACCCTCTAGAACTAAAAATCTAACTTTATATAAAAAAGTGGTCAATTGTTTTCAAACTCTTATGAAAAATAATTAACATAACTAACTTTTTCGAATTTCCTTTCATATAACAAAAGACCTTGTGCATGCGACCTGTTACTAACCATATGTCTCCATTTCTTTTTTTTAGGAAACTGGCCTTTTAATCCGAGAAGCATCGTGTATTGGGGATCACTATTCTTTTCCATCACTCTATTAACATTAATGTTTAAGCTTTCTGCACTTAATGTAAGCCCAATGTACATAAAAACGAAATTTACAAACATGACAGGTTTATACTACGAGCCTTTGACTAAAATTAGATTTCTTTCTAGCGAAAATTATTGACTGTCATATTTTAATATTTCTGAAATATTGAACGTTAAAGATCTTTTAAAACAACATTATCTAAGAACGATACCATATTGTGTTAATAGATAAGAAACAGATTCATGCGTTCACAAAAGATTTGAAGCACAAAACAGATATATAAAGAAAAGAAACTAGCTAGCGACATCGAAAAATTCAATTTTATTTAAATCATACTAATAACAGCACAAACCAATATCTTAGTAATGAAAATAACGTAATTGATATATTCCAATTAGCGTATTTTAAACTTAAAACAACAGGAATGCCCTCATTCCATTGGCCAGAAAGAAAAACTTATATTTTTTCTCATCCATTATCTAAAATCTTACAGAATATAGTAGATGAATTAAAAAAAATACCTACCATAAAAGAATGGAAATTAAATCATGATCCCTCACTAAAAGGATATCAGAAACTTTCTGCAAAATGGCTAGTTGAAATGCATGAAACTTACGATCTTTTTACTAATTGTTTACAAGAACTAACAGAAACATTAATTTTCAGCACTAATGATATGTGGAACCCTCAACCTTTTTCTACTACCTCTTTACAATTCTTTTACCAAATCCTAAAACATAATTCTGTGAATCCATCCAAAAATAATTTGCAAACATTTTCGCAGATGACTATCAATTATATAAAGTACACCCCTCACCTATTTTCGAGAATCTCATTAATAGTAATTTTACATACACTACTTATATTGAACCTGAAACATCTATACTAGGCCTTTCTAACAACGAAGAAAATTATTTCATCACTGATAAAAACTGTTTTAGTACATGTATTTAAATGCAAACTGATATGATTTGCCACACAAAACCACGCTTATTCAGCGTCAGAAAAAATCCCGCATGTGAAGTTAATCTAGTAACAGCCAATACACCTTATAAATGTCAATATTTTATCAACTTCAGTAATTACCCATTACTAACACCTTTGACCTCATATTATGGATGGCTCTATTCAAATATTTTACCACAAGTAGTTCTAATAAATTGCCCAGATTTAAAAAAAAAAATTTTCCACACGCCAAGGAACAGGAATTTTACAAATCAATCCCCAATGTAAATTATCAGGATACCCATTAATCAAAGGAAATCAATTCAAACCACTGGAATTTAATATTCCCGAACCTTCAAACTCAATTCCTTTAAGTTCAGTTGCACCATTTTTAGTAACTTATTCGATTATTCAGAACAAAACTCTAAATCAAATTATATCCAAAAAGAAAAATTCAATTGATATGCAATTATCTATTTTTGAACATCTAATTCTTACTTTGGAAAAAGTAAACCAAGAATTAAATACCTACACTAAATCAAAAGAGAATTGTTTTTATAAATATATGATAAACCTAACGTGTTGCATAATCGTTGCAATTATTGTAATGCTACTTTTCTTGATAATAATAATAGTACGAGTTTATAAATACATGCTCATGCTAAAAACAAAAACAAAACAAGACACTCACTTAAAACTCGATAATCTCGAACAAATAAGAAACCTAAATGAACCGCGAAGAAGATTGAACCCAGAATTTAATTTTGGAAATCGTAAGTGGAGCGCAGAACACATCTACGACACTATAGTTTAAAGAAACTAAAAAACGCGAAAATTACATAAGAAAAAGACAAGAAATTGTTTAAAAATAAACATAATTTTGTAATTTTTGGATACTTATATTGAATAAATAAAATTAAGATATCCCAAGTTAAATTTAAATTTCTAATTATCTAATTAAGCATTTAATCAAATTCAGTAGATATAATTATCAATTACTTAGATTAAATTATTTTCTTTCTCAAAAACAAAAGAAAAACAATAAAAGTAATCAAATATCAAACATATTCTATTCATTGAGATATAATTAACAGGTTAATTATAATAATTAGGTACCTCACTTTTTATATAAAATACTTTAATGATACAAAAATATCATTAAATATATATACTACAATAAGTAATTTAATTAAAAAATATATACACTATTTACTTATAAACAATCCATACTCCTTTTTATTTTATTTTTTTCAAATCAAACCGACGCACAAGCTCAATTCAGAACACTGAAAAGAAAAATAAATCTTTAAGAAAGGGCAAACCCACAAAGTAAATAATTTTTTTTTCTTTAAATTTAAAAATAAATAAAATCCCTCCTCCACAATTTAGTCGACGAGATCAGCAACGCGATATCTTTTTTCATCAAAAATGAATGGTGCGGACAAACTTTCTCTAAGTGCGTCTTCAGCAACTTTTTCCCCATTTTTGATATTCTCAGTGCCACAAATAGCCCAATCCCAAGGCACTAGATATTTTACTTCATTAAAAAACAATGTTGGTCGAACCATATGTTCTGCACTATTGGTATTTGCACAATATTTTTTATTAGGCAACCCTACCTAAAATGATAAAAATATATTTTTTCTGAAACTATACTTTATAATAGACTTATTGTTTTATCACCTTATCTACAAAACAATAATAATACCTCAATGATTTTTTTCGATTCTTCTTCAACGGTCCACAAATGATTAAAGCCACGAAAGGCTTATATAAGGCCTCAGGAACACTGAGACTTTTTTTATTCAGTCAACAAATTCACCGCGCATCCTCCTACGTACCCACTCTATTCGTCAAAGCAAAAATAATCCATTCTCCAATTTTAGTGTCCTTAAATGAATCGCCACCCTTACGTCAATATTTTGGGCATTTTTTACCGTCCAACGAACTTGATTTTCCTCGATCTGAAATACAAATAATTTGAAATCATCCCTTTTCATAATTTTATTTTTACTTAAACAAACTAAATGATTTGCACTTACTTGAGACAACATATGTCTTCCGAAAATATCGCAAATTGCACAATTTTTTGCTCTAATTAAAAAAGCACCAAGGTTTGAGTGAATTGATACCTCACTTTGAATCTCTTTAATTAAATTGTTTTGTTGCTCTTCAGGCAACAATGAACAGTAAAAAGGATAATCAATGATCAAACCAGTTCTAATACTTATTGGCTTGCAGCATCCACCATCTGTGAAAACCCAAGGATCAGGAAATCCAACCGGAGGTCTCATCACATTATAAATTGGCACTAGCTTCATTAAATCCTCATCTAACATTCTATAACTCTGCCATATTTCTTATTTTTCTTGTAAACGTCACTTCCACTTAAAAAAAACTGTCCACTATCCTCTCAAACGGACACTTGTAACTGACCGTCTTAAGGTATCAAGAAAAGTAAACGGCAAAAGTCAACAAAGAAATACAGAAACTACCCAGAATCAGTTAAATTCTTCCTTTCCCTTATATAATACAAGTGAAACAAATTTCTAACACGTACCGAACGTAAAACTGACAAAGAAATTCTTCTGCAATAGAGCACACCCCATAAACTATAGCAATAAAAAAGGGAAACTCCGGACCAACTCTTGACCATTGGACAAAGCATTTTCCTTTTCTTCCGTCTATAAAGACTACGAAAGGAACTCTGTCTAAAAATCCTTTGACTACTTTAACTCTTCAAGACCCCAGAATCCTAGACTTTCCTTTTCTTTCACCTCTTGTAAATACAAAAAAAAAAGAGAACAATTAGAAAAAAATAATTCACAGGCCGATACAAGTTAAATTACAATCATATGTATCATAATTTAACTAAAACAGACAAAAATGAACACTTTTTCATTTATCAAATAATTTTATAATTTAAACTTAAGGTTGAAATTTTCAACAAAATTTTCCTCTAGATATTTTCATAATTTTACTTAATTTAAGTTAAATTTAAAAATT
>CAKNYM010053483.1:55975-70860 GCA_932195095.1 Andricus curvator
CAATACTTTCTCATTTTGATGAGAATGTAATAAAAGTCAGATTTTCATTCAGAATAAATTGTTTGAATTATTATTATATTTTATTGTTTCAATCGTTAGAAATAGTATTGAGAACACAAAAACAATGAAATATTGTGAAAAAACACACCCGAGATGAAAAATAAAGTAAATAAGCAAAGTTTTGATGAGAATGTGCCCGCTTATCGGGCCGATTTTTTCACTGTTAATGTTATTTTTTACGAATAAAACAAAAACTACACATCCTATCAAAAAGTGACCCATAAGAAATTTGTAGATCTTTTTTGAGTGCACAATTTTAGTCCAGTCATGATTTGTCGTATCTTGCATAGTTTGACCGTAAAATTGATTTTTGTGATTTTTCATTATTTCTTGTGCAATAAAAATATGAATTTTCGATTTTTCAAGAAAATTCAAAAAGTCGTCATGATAATCTTGTTGGACGTGCGAAAAGAAACACTTTTCCTATCTTGACTTTTTTTCGTATCGTGCGTTGTTTGGCCGAAAATGTTACTTTTCGTTTTTTTGGGGGGATTTTGAAAATGCTGTAACTCGAAAAATTTTCTTTTTATCAAAAAAAGTCGAGAAGATAAATTGATTGAATTTTCGAGTACTATAAGCGGCCTCACATATAATTTTCAAATTTGGCAAAAAATGGTCTAAAAAATTTTGAAAATGCTCTAACTTTTTGAATTTTCATCCAAAATAGCTGGTCAACGAACTCGATTCCTCTTTTTGCCCCCTGAAACCGTCTGCCAAAGCACAATCCAATCCGATTAGTCTTTCAAAAGTTATCCGATATACAGACGACGACGACAACGACAACGACAACGACAGACAGACAGACACCGACGTAAAAACTATTTTTTCTGACTCAGGGGGCCTCAAAACGTCGACATTTGATGGAATCCGCGAAAGTCATTTTTCACATAAAAACAATACTTTCTCATTTTGATGAGAATGTAATAAATGACAAAAAAAAATGTTTTTCATAATTATTATCTAATAAACTATATATATAAAAAATATTGTTAAAAAAATATACATAAAAAAAACAAATTTTAACATTAAAAATGACAAATAATAAACAAAATCTTCCAATCTTTAAATATCATGAATAATAAAAATGTTGAAATTAGGGAAAATAAAAAATTATTACATTTTAATTAAAATTTTATTCAAAAATACCTAAATCCTTACGCTAAATACAAGTAAATATAATAATAAAAAACTAACCCTAATCTAGCTAAATAAATTAACAAAATATTCATAACATATTATTATAATCGGGAAGTTTGAAACAAACAAGCAAAATTTTACATAATTTCAAACGGATATTTTTGAACAAATTTTTTTTAAATTTTCAATAAAAATAAAATTATCACCTTTTTAATTATTCTTCCTTCTAATTGGTATATATGACCCATGGAATTGAATTTCTGGTCAAGACCCCTTCTCAACGCTCGTTTGGCATACATTTGGCCCTTTCCAATCGCAGTGGGACTCCGCGAAATCCACTCCCAAAGAACGGCATATTTTACTCCTTTGATTATAATGTCATCTGGCTGCAACATCTCGTAGCGTCCAGTTGAGTGCCATTTTATTTCCGGAAATCCCACCTTAAACAAACAAAAGTTTAAATATAATTTCAATTATTGATAAAAATGTCTATCTAAAAATTTTTTGTACCACGTAAAAAAAGGTAAATAAATAGTTACCTCTTTAAATTGGCCATCTAAAATACGCCATAAACTGCGGGCCACAATATAGACCCTGGTCAAAGCATCCCGTCTCATTAATTGTTTGGCCACTGACTGCATACGCGACCACCTGAATCGCCTTATATCCCAGGCCCAGTCACCAGCCCAACGAATTCTGGTTCCATCTTCCATGACGAAAAATATTTTTGGAACAGCCTGCCGTTTTCCACCATCCAGCCATTTAACCTGGTCATTATCGATCTGAAACATCAATTAAAATCTTTTTAATAAAAAAGTTTTTCTTATATATTAATAAGAACAACTATCTAAATAGGATTTCACTACTCTTCTCATTTCTTTTGAAATCCTTTGAACAAAAGATTTTATTCTCTTTTTAACTAAAACTTTTTAATTTGCTGAAATCCCTAGAAATCAACAAAAATAAGAAATATGTAATAATTTTCGTTGTTGTGTTTAAAAACATTGAAATTTTTTTTAAACATTTCAAATTAAAAAAAAAAATTTGTTTCTAAACAAATATTATAAATATTAAAAAATTCACTTACCACTTTTAAATCAGAGTATTCATTTTCACACTCTTACAGAGCACAAAATCGATCTCCTGCGTACAAGGCTCCTTTTAATCCTTGTTGGAGAAACTGCTTTTCTGTCTCTTCTTTCAATTTTTTCTGCTGATTCATAACGAAATTAGACCAATATAATGGACACTGAATTTTAGTGCCACAGGTCATTGTCATTAGGGCAAAAACCCCTCCAAGAAAGAAGTTCCACGGATCCCTCCATCCTCCATTCCTTCTTTTCATCCCAGCTTGACACTCGAAAACACTATCCATTTTTTTTCTGTATTCTCCACTTGATAGTCAAAAAAAGAAACTTCACCTGAACTGTTAAGTTCAGAAGATATTTTAAGACTGACCAATGTTCTTTCAAGAAAATCAACAAATAAGTAAAAAAAATGTAGAAATTAAGCTTCTCCCTTTTAGTAATGGAAAAGTCATTTTTTTCTAGAAAATTTGTGTCAACGGATCACACTGATTATAGAAAAGAAGCGCAAATATCTATTTTTAAAATAACAAAGCACTAGAAGTTACCCTACCACAAGCAAAAGAGACAAGTGACTATTGGGTCTTACAATACAAACAAAAAATGGTCACTCCCATACTTTCGGTCCCTTACTGAATCACAAAAAACCCTCCATACTTCCATATTTTGTTGCATTCTTATATTTTCCAATGATACAATTTTAATCCTTTTTCCTAAACAAAAATTAAAACCTAATTTCCTAATTTCGCACTACATCTTATTTTGCTTATAAAATGAATTAACTTCAAAATAAATTACAATTCATTTCAGAAATTGTAATTATTCAATTAGAAAATGATTTTCCTAAGAATTGTTTTGACACATAAATTATTTAAAAAATTTGTATTCTTTTATAATTTCATTTAAATATACTTATATTCAATTTTCATTAATTACTTGTATGCAAACTATGGTCAAAACAAGAGAAAAGGACAAGATGATTATTGTGTGCAGTTTTTTTAACAAGTATTATCTAAATAACAAAAATCTTTAATGTAGGTTCAATTATAAAAAAAAAGTTTAATTTTAGTTAATCACTTTATTCACTCATTGTCTTTATTAGTACAAATTTTCATGTAGATTCACACTAGAAATATCAATTAAAATTAGATGATTAAACATATATACTTACCGTAGTATACTTTTGCAATTTTATTCTACTAGAATCTTGTGAAATTGGAATCTTTTCTTATTTCCTGTACAGAAATGATTTCATCGCACCAACCACCGACAGTAAGGCACATCGGCTATATTGATGGGGTACTACCGAACAATCACCGCGAGGCATATAAAACACTTCTTAAATTATGTTGTTTCGCATTAATACCAAACGTTGTATCAATTTATGTAAAAAGGACGGCATAGAAAAACTTTATAGCCATTGTTACTCGCTCTGACCGGATTATTTTAAAAACGAATACGAATGCAGACTAACGTGGCATTCAATGGGCGAAATTAATCATGTACAAAGATCTTCCAACATATGCCCCTTACAACTAATATATCCTCGCCCTCTTGCTCAGATATGTGTAGATTGTATAGAAAAATATTTAGATTGTAAACATGACTTAAAAGAAAGAGAAGATGATGAGGAAGAACAAATGTGGCAAGAAGTACAAGTAGACAGCCATTTTGTATATTATGAATAAGAAAACAGTGATGAAAATACTAGTGATGAAGAAGATAACGATTTTTTTGACATAGATTAAATGAAACTGGAATCTATGGTTTTATACTTGTACTTTCTTTTTCTAATGTTAAGAAACTATCGGATATATATTCTTCTATCTCATTTTATTTCAAATTGTCTCAGTTCATGAGATTTATATTCAAATTCACGTGCATAGAACCTATTCATTCAACCTATAAAAACAAGAGTATGTATCAAATTTTATTATAAGAAATTGATAATATGGGGAATAACTTATAATCAAAATATGTTAGTAATTCAGCTAACAATCTCATTTTTTAAAAAAATATATAAATAAAAAAACACTTTACAAATACGAATTAGTACCCTATACTAACTTAGATATCAGTAAATAAAAAGAGAAAGAAATTAA
The DNA here is from genome assembly GCA_932195095.1 of Andricus curvator. Classification (NCBI taxonomy): domain Eukaryota; kingdom Metazoa; phylum Arthropoda; class Insecta; order Hymenoptera; family Cynipidae; genus Andricus; species Andricus curvator. Next base: position 60,360 of record CAKNYM010053483.1, read on the forward strand.
ATTATACTTAGAATTACATTAATAAATAATCAATAATTTTATAATTTTGAAACCTCATTTTAAAATAAATCATTCTTTATCATTAATACAGAAGAAGCATATGTGACGTGTGCCGAAGAAAGGGGGCTTACTCTACAAAAATCGAAGTCGAGGTTTTTACACCTTTCGATAGTTTTTGAGTTGCTCTTTTTAATAAAACCATCGAAAAAAATTTTCGAGCGTTATTATTGATAATAATTGAATTGATAGGTACCGGGGAAATCGGGCTTTCGCTCGAGAGCTCGAGATCCCGTGAAACACCTCCCACCACTCACCACTACACCCCCGTGTCTCATCTATACCCCGTCCGTGAGCGGCGCCGCTATTTGCGGAGAATGGAGTGGTAAGTGGAGAGGGAAGATTTCTGGAATCTTCCCTCTTTCCTAAAATTCGCGTCTATCTGGTCGACTTCGATCGCTCGCCCTGAAAAATGTCACTTTTCAGAGTAAGCCCCCTTTCTTCGGCGCATGTCACATATTTTGCTACATATATTTGATCACTATATTACTTGAAATGTTTCAGCAAAAATGGAACCAGCGAACGGAAGAAACAATCCTAGCGCCTCGGTTAGCCCGGAACAAACTCTTGATGAAATATCTCAAGAATTCAATTTTTCCGTCCCCTTTTATAAAATAAATACCTTATTTAAAGGTACACCGCAACAATTATTCGAAGCGGAATGCAAACTAAGCAAAGACTCTGTTTATTATATAAAAATAGGAGAACCGAAAATCGACCAAATGGGAGCGAAGCATAATGCAGCCCGAATTATTCTGAAAGAGTTAACAGAAATCTTCGATTTTAGTGAAGGAGATACAAATATTAAGAATAAAAATAAAATAAAATTAAGTGAGTGGACTCACTCATGCGAAAGATTTTTCCAAAGGGGACACATAGCAAGATATTTCTGTCGACCCAAACGAAACAGCAAATATATAGAATAAACCAGTTCCTGCGACTCAAGGAATGGCACCGCTTGTACTACGCCTTCAGATATAGACATCTGGATATCAATTGATTTCAATTGTTACGTCCCCTCGCCGTCAAGTTTTTGGTTGTTACCACAATGGAACCTGACGTATATAAACCCAGGATCAGAATCAGAACATCAGTCGATCTACAAAATTCATATCCGGCGGAAGCTGTGCTCAAAACTCAAGTCCATCTTCAAAATTAAAACCGGGCGGAATCTCTCCCCTAGAGCACATTTTCAAATTAAGATTAAAATATCAGATAGACTCCGGTCATTTGGAAACTATTTTCCAAGTAGTCGAAATACCATTTGAAGAAATAAAAGTAAAATCAGTGTTATGCTTCGGAAATTTACAATCGAACTGAAGTCGATTGTCAAAATCCCTTTAAATAAGTGAAACTAAACCCGACGATTCTGTTTGACAGTTCCATTGTCAAACTTCATTACCTAACTACCAGCAGGGGACCTCAGGCTACCTGCCCAGTAATAGAGTCCTTGGGCAAATCCTCATTCTCAACCATCGGAACGGTGAATGACAGAAGGACAATCGAAGTCGGCGTACTAACCAAATAAACCCCTGGACCAGTACAGTATTTTCTCCCAGTGAACGAGAAGAATATTTCGATCAAATTCAGAAAAACCAGTTTTTAAAAAGAAACTTCGGAACACCCAGTGAATCCCCAAACAGTTACTTGCCGAGTTAAATACTGAACAAATTGGAACATTTAATAGGTAAGTTTCAATCAATGAGTTAATAACTCTCAATATTTAAATTTCTTTTAAAAAACTCGTCATTAAGGTCTTCCTTTATTTCAAGGTGGAGATCTGGATGAGGAGTTTCGCTACTAGAGAGTCTCCAGTGCAACATAATTTGAAAAGCAAATACGCCAACTAAAATTAAACTTTTTAATCCGATATTATTATTATTTATAGGTTATGTTTGGGGTAGCGCATGTTACTGTCTCTGGTTATATTCACTTGCCTCTTAGAGATTACAACATTTTCTTCTTGTGTGATGTTAGGCCCAGAAAGATAATAATTAGATTATTAATTAGTAAATCTATAGGGTAAATAGAATCTTCTCATTCAGAGATTCCCTTATTTTAGTTTGGATTTTATCTGCAACTAATACCATATATTTGTACAGTTCGCTCCCAGCATTGTGAGTTCAATATCCACCACTCATTCAGTTCATATAGTTGCATATGAATATTATTCTCACGGAATTAGTATATATAGGTTTCTTTTTGTATGCGATATATTCTTTTGTTTTTTGTTAAGCTTTCTAAGTGAGATTAAATCTGTCTATCTGAATAATAGTTACGATGCTCAAAGAGTCCAAGGGTAAGTTAAAATTCGCTAACTGGAACGCGCATAGTGTTTTGAAGAAGTGGGCTGAAATTGACATAATCCTTGCGGAGTTTTATCTGGACGTGTTATGTGTTACCGAAACTTTTCTAGATTCAAGGCAGGTTTGGGAATTCCCTGGCTACATAACTCACAGATGTGACAGACTTAGAGATATAGGGAGTGGTTCGGCGACTTTAGTCAAGAAAGGTCTTCGTTTCAGGAAGCTTGACCTGGTTGGTCTCTTACTGGGAGATTTGGATGCAGTAGGCAATATTCTGCTTACTTCCATGGGCTCTATTGCAGTACTGTCGGTCTATTGTCTTCCTCTAAGTGATACCAAATATGACACTTGGTGTGAATTTATTAACTGTGCGGATCGTGTGGACCATATTCTTCTTAGTGGAGAATTCAATGCTCATTCCAGAATTTGGGGCGCGGTTTGGGAGAATGCCTCGGGGAGGGAATTGAGTATGGCTTTTTCTGATAGGGGCCGAGTTCCCCTGAATGACCATGAGGTTACTTTTCTTCCTTCTCCGGGACAATCTGGTTCAAACCTGGATTTGGTCTTTCTCTCCGCTTCCCTGGCTCACTTGGCCTCGGTGGATATTTCGGAGGATACCTACCACTCTAATCATTTTCTGGTGTATGGGTGTATCGATGCTACCCCTACGATGTCCAGATCATCATCTAGAAGGTATGACATCAGGTCTTTGGATTGGTTTCTCTTCCGCAAAGGCGTTGATGAGTTGATTCCATCCATTGTGCAGGAATTGAATGGCGGTTTGAACTCGTCTAGAGCGAATGAACATGTTATGGACCATGTTTTCAAAATTCTGGTGAAATGTGGGACGTTCCGAAGTGTCTCGCTGGGGGGTAAGAGGAAGGCTCAACCCTTGTGGTGGTATTCCGAATGTGATGAGGCATCAGTTCGGAGGAGGACGGCCTTGAAGGAATATCTGGCTAATCAGTCGAGAGAGGAGACGGCTGTTTGTAGAGGATTTGACCAGGAGGTTAAGCGATTTCTTAGATTTCAGAAGTTTTGTGCTTTTAAGGATTTCAGTGAGACGCTCAATCCTGGTACTAGTATGCCCAAGGTTTGGCAAACTGTTCGCGCTCTGGCCTCAAAATCAAATGCGGGTAATACTGGTATAGTTACGGACCAAATTCTCCGGAATGAAAAAAACTCCAGGATGATCTAGTGGCCGCTCATATTCCTCCCGTGGAAATTTCCCTTGTGTCTGCGATCGACGAATCTGGTCGTATGAACATCCCATTCTCAAAGCTTGAGTTTGAGGTAGCTCTCAAGGCTTGTAAGGCGCGGACTTCTCCGGGGTTGGAGGGTATTACTTATGAGATCATAAGGGGCTTTTCCACTGGTGTTCTGGACTTTATCTATCTTCTCTTTAATAGGATGTTTGCGACTTCTTTATATCCGGAAGTCTGGACGGAGACACTGGTGATTCTCATTCCAAAACGGAAGAATGGGGATCTTTTGACAAGGGCTTCTAGATATGGTCACTCAATTGTGTTGATGTGGATCCCTGCTCATGCTGCAATCTCGGGTAACGAAGTCGCTGATTAATGTGTGAGATCTGCAAGACTTTTGTCTTTGTTTTGTCGTTTCTTTAATTAAAATTTACTCCATGGCGGACTCGCGCATTTCTTTTTGTTGGGGTGTTATGTTTTGCTACCGCGTTCCGGTCAAAACCTTTGTTTGTAACTATGAGGTATTAATGTAAAATTATTTAGTTTTCGTGCGCAAATGTTATTGTCTTTGTAATCTTGTTTATCACAAACTCCGAAAGTTTGACTTTCCCGCTTTTTAGTATCTATCTGAAAATCGATAATTTAATTAACTTAAATTCTTGCGCAAACTTTAATTGCCTGCCTTGTGTTGGTTCGCTTTTTGCGGGATTTTAAACGCAGATGGGACTCTTGTTTAGATTAAAATGTTTGCTTTTAGCTTCCATAAACTGAGCAGTTGATGGTCCAGAGATCGGACTCTTGCGAGATATCTCCACGAAGGGAGTCATCCATTTCAGCTAAATCTTGGGGCTTAGGAGGAACTTGCATTTTAATGTCCCTCCTTGTCCTGAAATCGTAATCATCTTTCAGAAGGTGCCTGCTCTCCGCGGTTGGTCTTAATGTCGCTTCCTCATCTTCTTATAAAGCTTGATCAAGCAGCGGTTGGGGAAGCGCTCTGCGTACATATACATTTTTCCAAAGGTGGGCACGTTGATTTCGCAATGATTGAATCAAAACGTGCTGAAACTCTGGGTGTTTCTGGCACTACAGAGTGTGCATACGCGCTATAAAACCTCGATGAACAGGGATAATGTTGGTATCGTAGCAGTCTAGCAAGTCATCCTTGAGTTGATCCGTCCTTCTAGAGCTCCGCGTGCAAGGATAAGGCTGATACTCTCAGAGGTCGCCCTGTATCCCAGAGTCACCGTTTAACACACCTCATCCAGGTGCCGTTCAGCTTTTGGCACAGTTGTTACGCCTCCGATTAGGGGTTATTCCTTCGAGAACATCCGTGGCAATTTTCCGCGACTGCTTATCAATTATTGTAACCATATTCAGCAGATAACCTTGATACAGGGACCCTTTATCCGCAACCCGATGACGCGTTCGGTGGCTTTGTCATAGGTCCTTCGGTTCGATTCCCAAGGAATCAAAACCAAAACCGAATATATATATATATATATATATATAATTTAAAAAAAAGTTAAACAACCACCGCAGGGTCCCACTAAGAGCAACTGCCATCCAAAAAATGTCAATAGCCCCCAGTAGCACCGCGGTAAATCACACTTATGGCCACGTCTCACAACTGTGAGATGGGTGCTCATAGGCAACGACGAAATCACAACGAAAGGCCGGCGAAACCCTCGTGTGTCTTGAGGACACGCAGCTACCCACGGATGACAGCTTTCTGCATCCATCTCGCAAGTGCCTTGGCATATTTTTGGCACACGGGTATGGCTTTAAGGTTACGAACCAGTGATAGTTTCGCACCTCCGAGAGCATCTATCACAAGGGCAATTACTTGTACCGAATATTCTGGGTACACTCGTTGTAGCTCTCTTTTAAGCTCCTGATACCTCTCCTCTTTTCCTTTCTCCTTTGCAGTGATGTTGTATTCGGACGGAGCCGAGAATTCGATCACGAATATAGTTCGTTTCTCGAAGTCTTGGAGAACAATGTCAGGCCTCGAGTGCGCAACGGAGACTGCTGCCCGAAAATCGTAGTTTCAGAAAATTTAGCACTTCTCGTTTCGGACAATCGATTCTATCACCCGTGGAGCGTTCGGCAGGGTAGGGTCGCGGCCAACACCGTAAAAGCGACAAAGATGGTAATAAAGCACTCTTAGGGCCGCTTTATGTCTATAGATATACGTCGTTCCTGCGTGGGTCGGAAACCCTGATAATATGTGTTCTAGGTACTCAGCGTGTGCATGAGACGCTCTGCAACTATCACTGGGAACTTCTTGACAAAAAATGCGGTTACGGTATGTTAAGGTGAAAATGACACCGTCCTGGCATGCGAAAATAAAACCCTCTGTACCCGAATTAAGCCCTGATGATTTGAGGAAAGCAAAAGTCTGCTCCTTCGACAAGGGCTGCCTTTCTACATTTCTGTGAAAGTTTCCGTGCATTTTTTTGTCCAGTAGCTCTTAGTGAAAATTTTCAACCTCTTCCTTCTTCACTTTGGTTTTTAGAAGTGAAGCATCTAGATGAAGTAATGCACTTTCCTCACTGCTGATGTTAAAATTCAGGCCAAGGGTCTCGGCCACTTGGTCCGCGGATTTGTAAAGGAACGCTCCTTCGCCAATCATCTCGTGGTTCCTGACCATCTTTAGGAGAGGATCTCTGCCATTCTCAACGATGTAAGCTGTACTTAGAACAATCCGGTTATGAAGACACTGGAGATCCAGAAGTCCGCGTCCGCCTTGACGGCATGAAATATATCATCGCGGAACTGACGAATTGATATGCAAGCTTTTATGCATATGCATGATCTTACGTGTAGTGACATCAAGGGCCTTAAGCTCGTTCTTCGTCCATTGAACTACCCCAAACGAGTAGAGTAGAACCGGGACGGCAAGCATGTAAGTTGCAGATGCCTTGTTCAACGGCGACAGATTGAAAGACCAAATCTGTCGAAGAAGATGCTTGTATCTGCTTCGGTGAGACTCCTTCACTGATGTTACGTCCTGAATGCGGTTTTGAGGCACGCCCAGGTATGTATAGGTCTCTCCAGTATTAAGATGTCTGATAACACTTATATCCACAAGCTCAGGGTTCTTGGGAAGGCCAGTAATCTTTCCTTTCTTCAGATGAATTTTGGCACTCTTGTCCAAGCCAAAGTCCATCCCAATCTCTCCTGTGTAGTTCTTGACAATATTTATAGCAGTTTGAAGTTTCCTTTTACCAGAGGCATAGATCTTCAGCTCATCCATATAAAATACATGAGTGACCTTATGCTCGCGCTGATTATTGTCGCCACAGAGGTGTCCAGGAGAATTTCGTAGTGCAAGAGGTAGCGGCAGAAGTGTGATGCAAAAAAGCAGAGGGCTCATGGTATCACCTTGAAAGACTCCTCTCTGGAAGGTGACGTTATTCGTTGTCACCCGATAATTTTCAGATGAGATAGTAAATCTAGTTTTCCAAAGGGGCATCATACTCTCTATGCATCTCACTATGTGTGGATGAACCTTTAAGACTTCCAGTAAACAGATGATAAGTCTATGAGACATTGAATCGGAAGATTTCCAGCAGTCAATCCAGGCTATTGATAGGACGCGCTGATAGGCTGCTGCGTCTTTCCAGATGCACCTCTCAATTAGCAGGTTCTCTGTCAAGATTTTATAGTGTGTTCAAACAAGTTATTGGCCTGTAATTCTCTGGGTTGGACAAGTTGCCTTTTTTGGCAGGAGTATAGTGCGTCCTAACACCAGCCACTGCGGAATGGGCGTCTCCGACTTTAAATATGAGGTGAATATGCTGGCCAAATTTTGCTGTGTAAAAGTAAACTTCTTCCACCAAAAGTTCTTGATACAATCTGCTCCAGCAGCGGAAAAGTTCTTCGTGCCTCTAAGTGCTTTTTTCACCTCTTCGGCAGTGATTGATGGACATTCCTCCTCAGATTTTATGAGGTTTTCGTAATTGTCGTAATTGGTACTGCCTGGGTGTATTTGGAGAGGTGTTGTGATAAGAATCCATATCCTGAAGTCTAACAAAAAATCCTCCGGGCCCAGAGATCCATATTTTCGAAAAATGATAATTTTCCTGAAGGAGAAGATCGAAAAATATTCAAAGAGTCTTTCCATCTTGTCAGAAATGATTGGTTATGACTTCCATTTATTTGAATAATGATATTTTTTTCAAAAAATGAGATAGAAAAATATTGACAGTCTTTCCAGTTTTCTAGAATTGATTTCTAATGCGACAGTGGGTTTGCATGGGTGGTCTAATAACAATCTATTGACTGAGGATCACATCAAAAAATCATAGAAACAACAACTTCGACTTTTTCTAAAAATGTTATTTTTTCGTCAAAGAATAATACAGCAATATATTTACCAAGTTTCTCTGACAAAATCATTAACACAATAACTTTGCATTTTGTGGAAATAACGTTTTTTTGCTAATTACAAGTTTGGAAAATCTTTACCAAATCTTGACAGCTATATTTAATTGATTTCTTGTGGGTGGATGAACTTTTGGGGATGTTATAATAATAATCCAGAACCCAAGGACCTTTTTAAAAAATCAAAGTCGCTATGGGTTTGATTTTTTAGAGAAATGATCATATTCCCATAGACTAAGATCGGAAACTATTCACCGAGTCATTCCAGCGTTCTAGAGTTGAGTTCTATTGCGTGGGTGGGTTTGATGGGGTGTTAGGTATACATTATGTAGCCTAAGGTTCCTCTGAAAAAATCATAAACACAATAACATTGCATTTTGTGGAAAATGCTTATTTTTGCTAATTACAAATTTGGAAAATCTTTACCAAAGCTTCTTTAGCTATATGTAAATTATTTCTTCTGTGTGGGTGGTAAGAAGGGAATGTTATAAGATCAACTCAGAATTAGAAGAAAATGTGGAAAGTTTTATTTATCTATTTTATCAGTCAGTATTTTGCGTTGAATATATTTTTCCTTCTTTTTTTTCTTATATTTTTCAAGATAATATTTATTTGTTATGTTTTTTAAATAATATATTATAACTTATTAAACATATTGTTTCTGTTTACTTTTTTTCGGCGTTTGAAAACTGTCTTATTTTATTAATTTTTTAATATTTATCGCGAGTTTTGACGTTTCGGAGGGACTTTCCCCCTCAAACAGGGATATGTGCTTCCTGTGGGGGAAAAAATTGCCCCCCGACATCCTTTAGGTGCGCCAGCATTCGAAATCAATTTTTTGAGGTGAGTTTGGTAGGTTAGAATACCCCCTACATGAGCCTTAATTTAAATAAGAATTCTTCACATTTGTGGTCCTTTGAAATATTTGAAATTTAGTCATTATAATATTAAATCTTTGCTCGATGGATTTAATTTTCTCAAGAGTTAAGTGGAAACAGATACTATTTGCATTTGTACCCTGCTGTCGTTCTCTAGAGTTGAGTTATTTGTATAACTGTCTTCAAAACTGTCTTCCCCTATGATTTCACATAGGGGTTTTTGTTTCCAAAAAATAAATTCTCTGACAAATTGTTTTGTTGACAGGGATGTAATTACTAAAATATATACTTCTCTTGCGTAATTTTATACATTCACAAAAGTTTAAAAGAAATTTTTTCCTTGCGAAAAAAACACTTTATTAAAATAATAAACGTGATATAATGGCAGTCGGGTGCCTGTCAAAAATAAGGTTATCAGCCCTTCTAGAAATAATTAATTAAAAACAATTCAGAACGATAGAAAGAAATTTGAAATGTTTCTAATCGTGTTTCTCAATCGTGTGTGCACGATTGGGAACGATTGAGTGTTGCAAAATTTCAATCGTTCCCAATCGTTTCCAATCGGGCCAATCGGTAGCAGGATTTTGAGGTTATGAAGTGGCAATTTGATGGCAGCACTTTCGTCTCGCGGGAATTATTTGAAAACGTTTTTTTTCTTTTTGAGGCAACACATTTTAAGCAATATGTTCATTAAAAAAAATTAAATAAATGTTTTGTAATCATTTCCGCGGGCTGAGAGTGCTGCCATCAACAAATTTGCCAATGAGGTGAAGTTTTTTCATCAAATTATTAATTTCATTGTCTATATAATTTTGTATAAAAAACATGTAATTTATTGAATAAATTACTTAAAATATTTTAGGTACAGAACAATTAAAATTAACTGAGAGTAAAGCTATTCAGATTCTTCTTCATCTTCTAATATCCTACGGATATTAGCATTTTCATTTGTTAATTCGTCACCCTCTGCCCCACTATCACTCTCACTTGATAGCAGATTCGAGCCGTCCAATGTAGGGTCCAACACGAAATCATCGTCGGGAAAACCCTCAAATTTATCTGCCCCTTGTCCTTCTTCTTGTGATAGGCGCCGTTTTTTCCCTTCTGTAAATGAAAAGAAAATAATTATTGTGTGCCGAAAAAATTGCTTGAAATCACTATTTAAATTAATAATTACTGGCACATGACGGTCTTTGCAATTCTGCAATTTTTGCAGATATATAGCCCTTTACTTTTTCGACTTCATTGTCAACGGCTTCTTCGGACATGTTCAAAGTCTCAAGCCAGTACCTTGTGCTGTCTGAGAAAAAATATACAGTTTTTTTTATTAGCATGTAAGGTCCCATAGTATTCGTTATACCTTGATTTTGAAAACTGCATCAAAAAAAAAAAAAAGAAATCAAAAGTATAAAACTATATGTATTCAATAAAATTGTGAAATAAAAACCTTTAATGGTCAACACTCTGGTTGGGTCCAATTTTTTCGGCGCTCTTGACAATGACCCTGGCTTTCTTCTGTTACTATTTCTACCTGTAAACGTTGAATTTTTCAACTCTTCGGGTGAGAAAACAATATCACACAATAGTTTTACGAATAATGGTGGTGAATTGGAGTTACAAGATTCATTGTAACTGCTCCGTGCAATCCAAACTCCCTTACCCATATGAA
>CAKNYM010053483.1:85860-112034 GCA_932195095.1 Andricus curvator
AAAAAATAAAGTAAACAAATTGGCTATTTTAAACATATGTATTTTTATCTTCAGAAAAAATTTGCAAGTCACTAGCCATAGGTCAACCCATTTCCAGAATATCAGAGTTGTAGGGGGGTCTAGCGCACAGTGGGCACCGTGGGCTACAGCCTAAAATTCTTAATCGATTTTCAAATTTTTTGGTTAGAAGTGATCAGCACTAGTTTTTAATTAAATTACCAAAATGTCAACATCGTGCAAATTGTCCTTGCAAAGTATATTTGTGAAATGAAATTGCTTTATTTTATCAACAAGATCATATTCGATAACGAAAACTTGTTGTCTGGTATGATTTTTTCATTTTATAAACAAATTATTCGAGACGTCTGATTGTGACGGTTCAACACTAATTTTTACAAATTTAAAAATTTTCAATTTTTCATATTTTTCTGTCTTTTTAATTTTAATTTCGACACACATCTGACTGAAATTTGAAAATATAGTTGAATGATTAGGTTTTCATTAAAGTCAGTACAGGTGGGTTTTTCGTGTCACAGAAAATAAATTTGGGGTCAAAATTAAAAAATGCAAGAAATTAACTTAAAATCTTTTTTATTTCATTACATTATTTGATTTCTATGATAGACCACACGAAGGGTTTCGGGCACAGAAAAGGAATTTGGGGTCAAAATTCCAAAGTTGACTTAAAATTGTTCAAATGTTATTGAATTGATAGATTTTCATGAAAATAGGAAAGGAGAGGATTTTCGAGTCTTATAATACGAATTTTGGTTCAAAATTCAAAAATTTAAAATAGCAACCTAAGTTTTGGAAATTCTATTTCATTGGTAAATTTCCATGAAAGTCAGTAAGAGTTCGGGTTTCAAGTAACAGAATACGAATTTGAGGTTAGAATTGAAAAAGTTGGAACAAATTTTTAAAATTGTATTTAATTGGTGAATTTTCATCAAAGTCTGTAAGAGAACGTTTTTTGAGTCACAAAAGAGAAATTTGCGGCCCAAAATTCAAAAAGCTGACATGAATTTTGAAAATGTTATTAATCTGGTATATTTCTGTGGAAGCCAATACGAGGGTTTTTTTTTTGGGGGAATAAACATTCGTATTTTGAGACTCGAAAAATTCCTTTGTTTTAGAATTCATGAAAATCTGCCAAATTAATATCATTTTCAAACTGTTAGGTTAACATTCTGTGTTCTATGACTTGATAAATACCCTCGTAATCGACTTTCATGGAAATCTACCAGTTTAATCATATTTCCTAGATTTAACTCCAATTTTGGAATTTTGGAATTTTTGCCCCAAATTTGTATGCTGTGACTCAGAAGACCTTCTCTTACTGACTTTTATAGAAACTCACTAATTTAATAAATATTTCAAAATTTAGGTTTCCTTTTAAAATTTTTAGATTTTTACCTCAAGTTTGTGCTGTGTCACTTGAAAATCCCCCTTGTATTGACTTTTATAAAAATCCACTATTTTTTTAAATTTTAGTCGCTTTTTTAATTTTGAACCCAAATTCGTTTTTTGAGACTCGAAAGCCCCCTCCTTTTTGACTTTAATGGAAATCTACAGATCTAGTCCAATTTTCCAAATTTTAGCTCAAATTTTCGAATTTTTTAATTTTGACTCCTAATTTGTATTCCAAGACTCGAAAAACCCCCTTTTTATGACTTTCATAAAAAGTAACCAATTTTATAAAATCTTCAAAATTTTATTGAACTTTGGAATTTTTCAATTCTGACCCCAAATTCATGCTCTGTACCCCTAAGTACTACCTAAAATTAGTGGGCAGACGTACGTGGTATGCAACTTTACTGCGCAGCCATGGGTGCTGCGTCACTCTACTGCGCAGACATATGTTACTTGCTACCTAATTCAATTGAGCATTCACAAGTTCCATGGAACTCTACTGCGCATATATAAGTACCCTATAACTTTACTACGTATCCATAATAAGTGACGTGTAACTATACTGCGCACCTGTAAGTTCCATGGAATTCTACTGCACTGATGTAAGTGCTGTGCAATTCTAATGTGCATGCATAAGTACCCCTCACAATACTGCGCATCCATCAGTGGCATGGCACTCTACTGCGCACCCGTAGAAGTCATGGAATTCTACTGCGCAGGTTGGAGTGGTATGCACTTCTACTGCGCAGCCCTTAAGAATTTAAAAGGTATGGTTGTGGACTCGAACCCTTAAGAACTAGAAGGGTCCGGGTATGGATCAGGACCCTACAGAAATTAAAGTGTCCAGGTTTGGAACCGCACCCTCAAGAATTATGAGTGTCCAGTCCGCACCCGGACTGGTCTAACCTAAAACGTTCCGATCCCTGGTCTTTTCTTCTATTTTTTGTTTTTTGTAAGATTGAAGTTTGGAACAATTGAAACAATGCACCCTCTGAACCAATTTAGTTCGCTATCTCGGATCATTTGTCAATTTGAAGTTAGCAAACTAAACAAGACAAAAACTGGTACTAAAATAGACTATTTGTAAGATCATATTAGAACGCCGAAAAAAGGATCCCAGATAAAAATGAATGCCTAGTTTTTACTGTGTAATATTCAGTGATAAAGATTGGTCATTCGATATTATTTGTTTATTTTATGAACAAATTTTATAAAAAATGCATAGTTTGGTCATTTATAGACAGAAAGTAATCATTTTTCTCCCTACTCGTCTTCAAATTACATAAGTAGTGAAGTTTAGTGACGAAGACTTGTAAATCGATATTATTTCTTCATTTTATAAAGAAATTTTATGACGAAATTCACTGTTTGACCATTCATAGATAGAAAGCAACCGTTTTTATTTCTGATCGTATTTAAATTATATTAATGGTGATTCTTAGAGATGCAAACTTGTCATTCGATATGAGATGTTTATTTTATATAGAAAATTTCATAAATAAATGCATAGTATGGCAATTTATGGATAGAAAGTAATTGTTTTTCACTCTTAACGAATTCAAATTATATAATTATGTTTCGTGATGTGTTAGATGGATCCTTAAATTATTGAAATTATTGACAAGTACAACTCGGAAGCTAATTCTTTTACAACATCACAAAACATTTTCAGTGATATTGTTTGAACGCAATAATAAAAAAAGATTACTTTGTTTATAAAATAAACAAATAATATCGAATGATAATTATTCAGAACTGAAAACCACCACTTATATAATTTAAAGGCGTTAGGAATGAAAAACAATTACTTTCTGCCCAAAAATTGCCAAAACATGCATTTGTTTATAAAATTTGTTGCTAAAATAAACAAATAATATCAAATGACCGATATTTATCACTAAATATTATCACCAATATAATTTAAAGGTGCTAAGAAAGAAAAAAGGCTAATGTCTGCCAATATATGCTTAAACTATGCATTTGTTTATATAATTTGCTTATAAAATAAACAAAGTATACCAGAAAACAAATTTTCATGATCAAATATGATCCTGTCGATAAAATCAAGCAATTTCAACTCACAAATATAATTTGCGAGCAAGATATCCACGATGTTGACAGACACATTCGTAAAAACCTGTTTTTTGGGTTCAGGGGGTCTCAAAACGTGGACATTTGACAAAAACGGGGGGTGGGGGTCAAATTTTACACAAATCTCATACCTTCTCTGGATGAGAATGTAAAAATGAGCAAAAGTGACTCATTTCTAACCCAAAAAGTGACTAAAGGTGTCTAATTTTTTTTTTTTAATTAAAATAATAGAATAAAATTTGAAGAAATTTGTTAGAACTCCGGGTGAATTTGAACGAATTCAGAATAAATTCATGGGAATTCAAAACAATTCAAATTAAATTCAAAGGAATCTAATTTTCAACTTATTAACACAAGTGACATATCGTTGGAATCGCCAAGAAACGTAGATTTCGAATATAATAATATTAAATTACTAATTGTGAAATTGAAAACTTTTTATGTTTCGTATTTTATTCCTCATTAGTACAAAGGACCCCCCGCTGGCGATGTTCGGCGATAGAGAGCGAAAAAGACAAAAGGTGTAGACTAGAATAGATGAGAAGGCGGGGTGTACCTGAGCTATTGAAAGTTATTAATATTAATAATTAATAATTAATAATTAATATTATAAGCTATTGAAAGAGTGCTACCTACAATAATATAATTACGGGGCTTTTACGGCAATAAAATTAATCTCTTGCTGGTTTGGGTTCCAGTTTAGAAATATCCGATCGAGTTTATTACTCTAAAATTTAAAGCTTCTTAACTTATTCAAAGACGCATAAAATCAATTCAAATAATAAAATTATTAAGAGAAATGGATAATTTTATTTTTATTTTACTTGGTTATTATATTTTTTATTTGCTTTTTCAACTTTATTGTCATTCCACATGTTGGATGATGGTCTAATTATTCTAATGTCAAAGGCTAATAATAAGATAGGTATGCTCAATTACTTTAATTTAAATTGAAATACTAATTTACTATAGATGAGGAATTCAATTATTCATTTGTGTAATTTCCCTTAAAAATTAATTAAATGAATGAAATTGATTTTTTGTAATTCAAATAAACGGTACCATATTATTCAATTGAAATTTTGATTGGATTTTTGAATTTCAATAAAAATGGAAAAAGTGGCTAGGTAATTTTAAAATCTAATACTTTACAAAATTTTCATTTCCGGTCTTTATTTGTAAGCCGTACATTTACAATTTAAAGAATTTTGAAATGCAGTTTTCAAGACTGAATCATTAAAAATTTAAGGCGTTTAAAGTAAAATGTTTGTTAAAAAACATTTTCAGGGTGGCCACTATTTTTGTACTGTTTGGCTCCCGGCTTTCTCTCAGTGCTCCCGCTAAAAATTCGTGATTTCTTCCGGTTTAGAACAAAATATGCTCTCTTTGCGAAACCAGCAATTTTTCACACACGAACAGAACCGGAAGTTGATGAGCATCATCACACCTTTTAGCAAGAAATCTATTGACTCTTAATAAAGCAAAATGCAGAGATGCGTTTCATTACATAACAGCTTTAAAAGTTAAATTATTTTAAGAAAATTTAATTTGTTTATAAATTAATAATTTTTAAATTGTTAATAATACTTTTCAAAATTTAACCAATTAAATTTTAATTGCAAAATTAACATTTTTGAAAGGGAAACATTTAGCGTTCATAACAAAAATTCAGTACTCTAAAATTGTAAACATTCAGAATTGAAGAAATTTTTCAATTACTCATGTATCAATTCAAGGTGTATATAATTTTGAAAATCAGTGTACACCGATTGCATGATTGCAAGTGATTGCACTGTGAAATTACAAAGTGATTGCAGTGAATGCATGGTGAAAATAGAGTGATTGAAGTGAATTTTGTACACCGATGGCAGGAGTTGTGGACCCCTCGTATCAATTTCTGTTATTTTAATTTCCATCTGTTTTAATTTTATACAATACAATTTTTAATTTTTTAATTTCATTTCGTTTAATTTTAAACATTTTCTTCAGAAACATTATTTTTTCTTGAAATTTTCCAAATAAATATTATTCAAATTGAAATCATTTATTTGTCTAAATCTTGAACTGAATATCGGAAAATTTTTAAATATTGCATGAAAAATTAAAAATTTTTAAATAATAATATAAAACAAGAGTGTTATATTATGATGCCAATATTTGAAATTGCACAAATTCAATATTTTCAATTCGAAGTTTTTGATTTCTCATAATTTATTTATAACTTTTGTAAAAGTTTTCTTTGAAGTTGTCATTTTAGGTAAATTAGTCCTCTAATTTTGGGAAGCTTCCCCATAAAATATGAACCAAAAACTAGCGGGGTATCCAGCTACGGCCTTTCTTCAGAAAGAAATGAATTTTTACGCCAAAAAGACGAAACATACGAAAATTCAAATCAGTTGAATTTTCAAACAGGACGTATGGCAAAATAATTCAATTTTGCAACAAATATAAAAATGTTACGAACAATTGAAAAATCCCGAAAATAAAATTCAGGACACTGTAAAATTCCCGAATAATAAAATTGCCGAAATTATAAAATAGTCGAAATATAAAAATCCGGAATGAGAATATTCCCGAATAATACAATTTCCGACAGTTTATTATGTTACCGAATTTGAAAATTCCCGAAGAATCAAATTTCCGTCAGAAAATTGCCGAATTAAAAAATAAATTAACTAGAAAATTCTCGAATTATATTCCCGAATTTGAACAATTAAATTTTTTCGTTACATATTATTTATTTATTGAAAAATCAAATATACTTATCAAAGAAATTTTTTTAATGTTCAAAGTTTTTGCAAATCATTGTTTGAAATTCAAATAACAATAGTTGAAACAAATATATTTCTGAATGTAACATTTTCTTTGAAAATGTGCATAGTATTTTTTGTTGAATTACAAAAAATTTTCTCAAAGATCGAATTGTTAATTTAAAAAAAATAAATAAAAATAAACTTTGAGATAAATCAGTGCTGAATTGAATCCTGCAAAGTTTGTTTGGAAAATTTTATTAGGTTCGGATAAAATTAAGGGAGACATTTTTTTTCGTTCGAGACACATTTGTTTTTAAATCTATTTTTTATACAATTTTTATATAATTATTTTAATTTTAAATTCGAACAATAATTCTCAAAAACTTCAAACATTAACAAAATTTGTTGATAAAAATATTTGATAATTGTATTTTAATAAATAAATAATATTTATTAAAAGCCAATTTCTTTAATTGTTTAAATTCGGGAATTTCATAAATCAGGAATTTTGTAGTTCGGGTATTTTAGAATTCGGCAATTTTCTGTCGGAAATTTTATTCTTCGGGATTTCTCGGATGTCCCAAATTTTTAACAAAAAAAGATAAATTCTTAACCAACAATTTGATAGTAGACTTCTCAACCGAAAAGAACGAAATTTCAATCAAAAATAGTTACATTTTCTTATTGGGTCATTATTCAGTTCACATTTAAGTGGAAAATGGAATAAAGAGGAGAATAGGTAAAAGACTGTGAAGCCTGCGATAAATAAATAAGAATTTTGATTGTTAATAGACTAAACAATAACACAACAATATAAATAAACAATGAAGTTTATTTGTATTACTATGAAAATATTCGTTTACAAACATGTGTTACGTCATGGAAAACGCAAAATACTTTTCTTTTTAATTAGGTTCCTCATTTTAGTTGAGATCGAAGATCTCGCACAGGGAAGAGGAAAGAGAAGCCAATAAATAAATTATAGATAAGTTCAACAATTTATTATGAATAATTACAATTAAAATTTATTGATTGAAAGAGTTTAGCACAAGAAGCTGAAGGAAGACTTGTAGACTTGTCTCTAATCCTTGGGCAGGACCTTTAAAATAAAGGATACTCATATATTATGGCCCAAAGGAGTTAGATAAATGAAATTAGAATTATTGGTATGAGGACTTACCGGTTATTGATTCGATTTGAAGAATCAACTGTTATCTAGATCGTCTGTGTAATGGTGTGGAAAAAGGGGGTTGTGCACCTTATTATGAAATGGATATCCAAGATTTTGGTAGTTCCTTGAATGGTATTCAAAGTGTTCCAATGGTTGATAATAGTGGGTCCAATTCAGGTTGAAATTGGTTCGAAGTATTCCAAAGATGGGAATTCCCAAATGCGGGTTTCCCAGTGCACAACACTGTCACAAGGGTACACACACTAACACGCGAGAGATACCGGTTTGACACACTAGACACTGGACAGTCGAATCGGAGAAAACCGTAGAAAAATAGAGAAGAGGTGAACTATAACTTCTAACTTATCACTTTGCTATGACTTAAGACTTAAGACTGACCCATGCTGGTCGATTGAGTTTTTATAGGGCCTATGGCGACGTCCCTGTATTCTGAGACGCCGGTGTATACGCATACGTCACGAGTATATATAGATATACTATACGGCTTACAATGTTCTCAGTATATCTATAGCTATGTCCTCCAGCCTCCACGTGCTTTTGTGCTCTATAGTCTATGCGTCTATGGCTAGGCAGTGTACGTACGGATTACAATGTTATTACTATAGTCTATACTCTATACCTTTACTCTCGTGCTCAATATATATAGTTATATTCTACAGCGTACAACGTGCTGATATATATAGCTACACTCTACAGCGCGCAATATTCGCTCTATATTTATTAAGTATTTATTAGTGTAAGCATGCAAATAGATAAATATATAAATAAATATATTAACATATATATACGTCACGGGACGTGACACATGGAATTTTCGCTTAAAAAATATAGTTAGTTTTTTAACTGAAAATCGGAAATTTTTAAATATTGCATTAAAAAATAAAAATCAAGGAAATAATAATATAAAACAAGAGTGCACAATCACACAATTTTAGAATTTTCAAGTCGAAATTGCTTCATATTTACATCTGAAATTATCAAATTTAAAACTGTCGAGGCTTTAATTAGAAATTTTGAAAGATTTAAAACCGAAATTCTCGAGAAATTTTAAACATTTAGATTGGAAACTGCAACATTGTGAAATTTGAAAATCTAAACCTCCAAAAATTAAGAAATTTCAAAACAAAGATTTTCGAATTTAAGCTTTTGAAGCAAAAAAACTTTAGATTCGAAGCCTTAAATATTGAACTGTTTTACGAGTATTATTGCGCATTCAAAACTATAAATTAAAATTAAAATTACATAACTTTTGAAAATGGTAAATATATTATTAATAAGTGTCATATGATATAGTATCAAGTAACATTTAAAGTGATCGGATAGATCTTTTTACCCAAATATGTCAAAATAGTGTCACAAATTTTTTAAGTATGAAGCTTAGTTGTATTCCGAATTTGAACGAGTGTATATCCGTATCAACAAAATCTGCCTGTTGCGCGAGCACATTCTCATCGCTTGAAAGTTTGAGCGCGCGTAGGGCGCGAGTCTGTCGGATCTGGCCCTTCGCGATCGATAATGTGTTACCTCGCACTTCACGCTCTGTTACTTATTCTTTGCACTCGGAATGATTGAATGAATCTTTATATAAAGCATCTCTTTCAGATTCCAATATTTGTATGCATCTTCATATTCTGAATTTTCTACGTAAATAAATGTGTATAGTTAAAGATTAAATTGCTGAAAGCTCTGTAGGCTTTGAGGTACACATTCTCATCGTGTAACGCGCGCTACGCGCTCGATTTTTGACAGACATTTTTATATGTAGGTATATTTATTTTCTGAATTACCTTACAATAAAAAGCTACAAGTCTTCTTTCAGACTTTTTACGTATCTCGCGTCTTTTGACGTAATATGAAAATTTTCGACTTTTTGCATATCAATTTAAAAAAATAAATTAAAATCGAAAAGTGCTATCAGAAATGGTTCAAAGAAATGTTGTAGGAATTTTTGAATGCTGAAATTCTTGCAAAAGCTTTTCCCCATATTTTGCGCCGTTTGGTTCAAAATTAGAATTTTCCGTTTTTTGCATTCTCATCATATTTATTGTATTATATTTATTTGAAAACATACTATCGCGGATTTCTTTAAATCTCCATGTTTCGAGACCTCCTTCAAAAAATCGGTTTTACAATGGTGTCTGTCTGTCTGTCGTTCTCGCTGTCGTTGTCGCCGTCGTCTTTATACCAGACAACTTTCGAAAAACTAATCGGATTGGATTGTGCTTTGGCACACAGTTTAAGGGGTGAAAAATAAAGATCGAGTTAGCTAACCAGCTATTTTGTATAAAAATTCCAAAAGTTAGAGCATTTTTTATTTTTATGACTTTTTTGATAAAAAAAAATTATAAGTGTTATAGCATTTTCAAAATCCAAAAAGCAAACGAAAATGGAGATTTTAAGCCAAACAACGCACGATATGAAAAAAAGTCAATAGAAGAAAAACGTTGCTTTTTGAAAGTCCTACAATATTATTGAAACAACTTTTTGAATTTTCTTGAAAAATCGAAAATTCAAATTTTGATCGCACAACAAATAATGAAAAATGAAAAATTGCATTTTGCGGTCACACTATGCAAAAAAAAATCAAGAAAAATTGTGCACTCAAAAAAGATTTAAAATTTGTTATTAATCACTTTTTTAGAGGACACGCAGTTTTTCTTTTATTCGTAAAAAACAACATAAAAAATAAAAAAATAAATTTTTGGACAAACGACACAAGCTATGATAAAAATGAATAGATAAAAGTTGCTCTTCTAAAAAAGAGTGAAAACTCATCTCAATTTGTCATCAATCATTTTTTGATAGAACGCGTAGTTTTTGTTTTAATCGTAAAAAATAATATTCAAAATATTAAAAAATCAAATTTTTTGAAAAACGACACACGAGACGATAAAAATGAAAAAACAAAAGTTGTTCGACCAAAAAATATCTACAAATTTTATGAACTCTTGTTATAAAAATATATAAAAAATACAAAATTAACTTTTTCTATAATTCGCGAAAAAGTGCCAGTTTTTCCACCTGTTTTTGGTGTAAAAAGTGATCGATTTTTGGTCGATGACGTGGCGCATGCGCAGTGCCGACCTTTCCCGGCAACAGTGACAGAAGTGGACAGATGCAGTGGAAAAAGTATATGGACAGTGATAAAAGTGAGGTACAGTGACAAAAGTAAATGTTATTTCGGGTGGGTTCGTGCTGCCTCGGGTGTACTCCTGCATCGTGCGCAGCCGACTTCATTATATTTTCCGACTGTCGTCCCTAACCTAAAATCAATTTCCTGAAAAGTCTCGAGTTTTGTATTTTGTATGTACTTTTGTCACTTGGCAAAAGCAAAAAAACACCGTCAGTTTCTCCGAAAATACTGTGCTTGGTTTTTTTCACGAAAAATCGGAAATTTTGAAGCCCTGAACTTTATGGGCCAACTATTCAATTGTGAGAACCAGCTTATTATTACTGCCATATTATTGCCATGGTTTTGATAATTGCCATTGTCATTGTTGCATCAATCGACAAAAAATCGCCTTCTTTTTACACAAAAAACAGGTAAACAAAAACTAGCACTTTTGCACAAATTACAGAAAAAGTATCGTGTCCCACACATTGAAAAAGCGACGATTTAAAACTCGTGTGATAGCCACCCTCGCTCCGCTCGGGTAGCTAACTTCACACTCGTTTTAAATCTCTCGCTTTTTCAACTTGTAGCACAATATACTATTTTGGAAAAAGTTTACAACCTACAATACAATAACATTTTATTTAAAAAAAATGTTCGCCCAAAGTATATCTACATATTTGCTTAGAAACAAATTACGCTAGGATGCGTATTTTTAGTTTAAATCGTAAGAAATAACATTGCTAATAATAAAATTAAATTTAGGGAAAAAACGACGCGAATTGCAATAAAATTTTTAATAAAAAAATGTTTTCTTTTCCTCATAGGATGCGCACTTTTACTTCAATTATAAAAACAACACAATGAAAATACTTTTGTTTCAATACCAATGCATATTATGAATTGTAATGATATAAATTTATTGAAAAGATACATTTTTTAGGGTAGCTGAGAATAAAATGTAATGCAAAATAAGAAACAAATATTTCAGTAATCATTAAAAATAACATTTGTACTTTATTTTGCAATATCTGAATAAGCAGCCCCAGAACGAGGTGAAGCAATAAATATAATATAAATTTGATATAATAGAGTTGGACATAATGTAGAAAAGTTCGTATTTTTGACAAAATCGAGTGCGAAGCACGAGATACGTGATGAGAATGTGTTTGTGAAAGCCGAAGGAGCTAAAAGAGAATTCACAGTCACCAAATTACAGTTGTCGATGCTTTGACCTTTGATTTTGAAAGGTCTGCACACAAATGTGGGGGAAATAGAAAGACCGAGCACGTAGCGCGAGGTAAATATATTATCGAGCGCGAAGCGCGAGAAAGAACAGTCACGTGTCCCAGGCTTGCTCAAACTTGCAAGCGAAGTGAGCCGCGCGCGATGAAAATGTGCCATTTCCCTTTCGGGGTAGGCGTGACTTGCTCGGTTGGAAAATAGCAGTGTGTGGATGGGTATATAGGTATAAGGTAGATAGGTATATAGGTGTAAGGTATAGATATTTTAGATTGATCTGGAATTCTCGTGTTATTTATTTAATTTACACGTTTGTTCCGCAACACTGCTGCGACCCAGGTTGCTGATCAATCTCGCTAGCGATCACCCCAAGTGAAGAGCCTCACATAATTGTTTTGTGTGGTTCCCTACTTGGGCCCATTAGTATGCAAGGTCTTTGTTTCAGGCGTCATTCATCGTATTTGTCCCCACACTTTTCTGTCCTGGCATACTACTCTAGCTTCCTTCACGTCCATGCATTTTCTCATGCAAGCTCTCGTGTTTCTATGGCTTCTTATGTCACTTCGGATTAATGTCTCATTCACAGATTCTAACCATTCTTTCGGCGGTCTACCTCTAGGCATTCTGCCATTTACTTTACCTTTATACACCTGTTTGGTCAGTCGTTTCATAAAATTGTCGATGAATAAAACCAAAATGAGAAGTCTTATCAAAAAATGTTTCAAATAAATTTTGTAGGAATTTTTAGCAGCTGCAATTCCTTTTTGAATTATTTCCGTATCTCACGTCGTTTGGTTCGAAATTTGAATTTCCGATTTTCCGCATAGTACTTTCGATAAATATAAAACAAAAATGACAAGTCCTATCAAAAAATGGTTAAGGGGAATTTTGTAGGACTTCTTAAAATATATAATTGCTCTTAGAAACTTTTTCTCATTTTTTGCGTCGTTTGGTTCAAAATTTGAGTTTTGGATTTTCCAATAGTATTTTCAATAAATAAAACCAAAATGAAAAGTACAATCTATCGTTGAAACTTTTTCCAAATCTCACGTTGATTGGCAAAAAATTTGATTTTTCTATTTTTTCATGATATTTTCGATAAATAAAATCGAAATGACAAGTCCCATAAAAAAATAGTTTTGTAAAATATTATGTGACTTTTCAAAAGCTATAATTATTTCCTGAGACTTTTTCCCATATTTTACGCTGTCTGGCTCAACATTAGAATGTTCGACTTATTCAATTTCGCTGCATAAAACCAAAATAACGAGTCCTATCAAAAAATGTTTTTAAAAAATTGTACATATTTTGAAGGGCTCTGATTCATTTTTCACGTATCTGTCGTCGTTTGGCGTGAAAATGGAATATTCGATTTTTGGATAGCATTTTCGATGGATAAAACTATAACCGATGGTCAAAGAATGCTGGTTAACGAACTCGTTCTTTCTTTTAGGACCTAAAAAAAGGGTGCCGAAGCCCGATTTGAACGGTTCATTTTTTTTAGAGTTATCAGGTTTACGAACGGACGGACGGACATACGGACAGATAGACGCCATCGCCAAAAATTGATTTTCGGCTTCAGGCGGTCTCAAAACGTGGAGATCCGTTGAAAAACTATGATATCAAATTTCGGACCATTCTGATACTTCCTCAGATGAAAATGTGAAAAGTGTGCAATGGAAAATTAACTTTATTTTTTAAGCGAAAGTTCCATGTTTGTAAACGAATATTTTCAAAGTAATACAAATAAACTTCATTGTTTATTTATATTGGTGTGTTATTGTTTAGTCTATCAACTATCCAAATTCTTATGTAATTATCACAGGCTTCACAGTCTTTTACCTATTCTGCTCTTTATTCCATTTTTCTACTTAAACGTGAGCTGAATAATACCCAATGAGAAAATGTAACTATTTTTGATTGAAATTTCGTTCTTTTCGGTTGAGAAGTCTACTATCAAATTGTTGGTTAAGAATTTATCTTTTTTTGTTAGAAATTTGGGACGTCTGAGAAATCCCGAAAAATAAAATTTCCGACAGAAAATTGCCGAATTCTAAAATACCCGAACTACAAAATTCCTGATTTATGAAATTCCCGAATTTAAACAATTAAAGAAATTGTCTTTTAATAAATATTATTTATTTATTAAAATACAATTATCAAATATTTTTATCAAAAAATTTTGTTAATGTTTAAAGTTTTTGAAAATCATTGTTCAAATTTAAAATTAAAATAATTGTATAAAAATTGTATGAAAAAATAGATTTAAGAACAAATGCGCCTCGAACGAAAAAAATGTCTCCCTTAATTTTCTCAGAACCTAATAAAATTCTCCGAACAAACTTTGCAGGATTCAATTCAGCACTGATTTATCTCAAAGTTTATTTTTATTTATTTATTTTTTAATTAACAATTCGTAAATTAGTGTTTCAATTTAAATTAAAGTAATTGAACATACCTATCTTATTATTAGCCTTTGACATTAGAATAATTAGACCATCATCCAAAATGTGGAATGACAATAAAGTTGAAAAAGCAAATAAAAAATATAATAACCGAGTAAAATAAAACTATCCATTTCTCTTAATAATTTTATTATTTGAATTGATTTCATGGGTCTTTGAATAAGTTAAGAAGCTTTAAATTTTAGAGTAATAAACTCGATCGGATATTTCTAAACTGGAACCCAAACCAACAAGAGATTAATTTTATTGCCGTAAAAACCCCGTAATTATATTATTGTAGGTAGCACTCTTTACAATGCCCACTTTCAATAGCTCAGGTACACCCCGCCTTCTCATCTAGTCTAGTCTACACCTGTTTGTCTTCTTCGCTCTCTATCGCCGAACATCGCCAGCGGGGGTCCTTTGTACTAATGAGGAATAAAATACGAAACATGAAAAGTTTTCAATTTCACAATTAGTAATTTAATAATATCATATTCGAAATCTACGTTTCTTGGCGATTCCAACAATATGTCACTTGTGTTAATAAGTTCAATATTAGATTCCTTTGAATTTAATTTGAATTGTTTTGAATTCCCATGAATGTATTCTGAATTCGTTCAAATTCACCCGGAGTTCTAACAAATTTCTTCAAATTTTATTCTATTATTTTAATTTAAAAAAAAATTAGACACCTTTAGTCACTTTTTGGGTTAGAAATAAGTCACTTTTGCTCATTTTTTGTGTGTAAATTGGTCACTTTTTCATTTTTTTTCGAATGAATTATGATGTGTGAGCAATATTTTAATTACCATGCTTTTTAAATTATTTGTCAAATAAATGTATTGAATCATTTTATTTTTATACTGAAAATTTATTTTCAAAATTCAAGGGTAAGAAAAATGTACCATTTATTCCCAGGTGAAAACGTTATATATGACAAAACACTGATATGTTTCATTTGTTTTATACAAAAAAATGTATAAAACAAATGAATAAATATTTTTAATTTGTTTTATACAGAAAAATGTATAAAACAAATGAAAAATATCATTGTCTTGTCCACTATATGTATATAAACTATATACAACTTTTCCACCGGGATTTGCATGACAAAACTGATAAAAACTCAAGATCTATACTGTACAATTTTATTTAATCAAGCCAGATGTATACAAAAGTATTTCAATTTATATTTTACTCGAGCAAAAGTAACTGTATTGTTACATAACAGTCAAAAATGGTATTTTGACAATAAATGAAAAATGCCCATTTTTCTACATATACAATTGATTATTTAAATTGACATAATTATTTTTGAGAACTACACGGTTAAAAATGTTTTTAATTCTCCAACACTTCAATAATACAAACGTAAGGTAAAATTGAAAAGTAAAAATTGCCACAGAGGAGAGATTCTACCCCCACACCCGCCCTCCAGTAGAAACAGAGGGAGACACGGAACATGTTTTCACGGCGGGAATTTTCTCTAGCTGGGCATCCCTGATTTATATAATTGATAATAATGATTAACAATTTAATAATTGTTAATTTTATTATTATTAATATTTATTAATATTACGCATAAAAATAATATTTCATTATTAATTGTTATTTTGATGATCAAACCCTGTGAAATTTTAATTATTTTGAGTTAATTTAAATCGTTTAAAATTAGGCTGTGTCTAGTCGTCCCGAAAAATTAGGGGGGTTGGACCAATATTATTTATGTGGCCAGTCACAGGGGTGCCTTCCCGCCCCCACGAGACGTTGGAAAAGGGGTAGGTGTTTCACCAACATTATTTCTATGGCTAATCACAGGGGCGCCTTCCCGCCCCCACTCGAAAATTCGGGAC
This sequence comes from Andricus curvator, assembly GCA_932195095.1. Classification (NCBI taxonomy): domain Eukaryota; kingdom Metazoa; phylum Arthropoda; class Insecta; order Hymenoptera; family Cynipidae; genus Andricus; species Andricus curvator. Next base: position 101,961 of record CAKNYM010053483.1, read on the forward strand.
GACTAGCCAAGCTTATGAAAAATATTGCACTAGTCATCCCGAATTTCGGGACGAAGAGACACTGCGTTAAAATTAACCATTTTTAAATTGTTAAGCATTATTATAATTATTAATTATAATGTTCGACGATGCAAGAATTGTCAATTTATAAGCAATTTAGATTAACTTGAAATAGGTGAAATTTGAAAGGGTTTTAGTATAAAAGTAACAATTAATAATAAAATATCATATGCAGGGTGTCCCAGACTCAAGTCTCCGGACTTATATGGCCGTATAAAAATAAAAAAAATAAATCTAAAATTCCTTTTCCAAAAATCAGTTGAAGTTTTAGTTTTTGAGTTATAAAATATTTAAGCTGGTCCAATCAGGAGCGACGTATAAACAATCGTGTGTGCGTGAGCGGGATTCCAACGTAGTGTTCTCCCGTCGCTAACCCCACCTCAGCGCTCGATTTGATGACAATGCGTTGGAATTCCGCTCACATACACACGACTGTTTATACGGCGCTCCTGATTGGTGCAGCTTAAATATTTTATAACTGAAAACTTGGTAACATGTGCATTTTATGATTTTTGGGTTAATCTCGAGAGGACCGCTTGAAAACTATGTCACTTGTCCGAAAAGCTATAAAAATAAAAAGGGTCTTTTCTTCTTTTCTCTCTCTCTCTCTCTCTCTCTCTCTCTCTCTCTCTTTCTCTTAAAAATGGGAGGAAACGATCTCTAAAATATTTTCATGCTTTGAGAGTTTTCGAGTTGAAAAATAAATTTAGTTTGCCTCGGTTCTTTGAATCTTCACCACGTAATTTTTGTTAGCGATATTTTCATTTAAAATAGTTGTTCCTTTTCAATATAAATTTAAAACAAAAAGTTCCGCAATTTTTCGTTACTGTTTTCTTTCAAAAAATTTTTTTAATCAGTGTCGGGGTTAATAATTTTCAGGTCATAATAACCATCTTTCTTCTTTTTAATTTAAAATATTCTTTGAATTTTAAATTCTTTTCTAATTCTTATTATGAATAATAATGTTTTGTATACCTTTGTCAATTTTTCACTAATGAATACAAAATTTTGATTAATTAATCCTTTTTTAAATAAAAGTGATTAGTGTTGTGTTTGTATATGTGTATGCGAGTGTACACATGTATATATATATATATATATATATATATATATATTATTTTTATCGGCAGGTATTATGTTTCTGATTTTTCCAATTGGCATAATAATATATTTTTGTCATACCTTGTAGTTTCCTATAAATAATCCCTGATGAGGGAGTTTAAATTGACTCCGAAACATATTGGTTCCTTGGTACCCGTGCAGAAATCGCCAAGTTTGTTCCATGTTCCAGACTTGGGCCAGGCTGGGCGCCCCTAGCCTGGATCTAGCTCGAATTTTGCAATGGCTCGAGCTTGGGCCCAGCTAGTGTCAAAGTTCCACAAATTGACGACAGATGGCGTAGTATTATTCTCTTTGTTTACTTATTACTTTGGAGTTTCGAGTGTGAATCTTTACAAAGTGGCTAATTTGGTATAAATTAACATTCTTAAAGTATCTTGATAGGTAATTCGAGTCATAATTTGAGCCAAACTGAACTTATAAATTTTGTGTGAGTGATTGAGAATAGTGGTGATGGTGCTGATGATGATAGTCGATGAACAAAATACAAATCATCATTGAAATTAAATTGCGATAAAAATGCCTAAAATAAAAAGCACTCTGAGAGTCCGGAGACATCGAGCACTCGGCAGTATCCCATATTTACGCGGTGAAAGTGCAAGTAAGTACTTATATTAATTATAAATAATATTTTCACATCAAGATTACATGTGACTTCTAACCTCAAATTGAGAAATCTTTTTCATCGAATTATCGAGTGTAAATATATTGTTGATGTATGTAATGATGTTTAAAACTTTAATTTACAAAACAAGCATGGCGGACGTAAATTGAAAAATTATTGTATATAGATGATGATGACGCAGATGACGAGGAAGAATCAGAACCCGGCGAGATAATCAATGAAATACCTCAATTTGGAAATGTGGATCAGATCATTGGAGAAAATATTTTAAATCAGAATCTTGTAAGGGAAAATGAAAATTACCATGTCGCCGAAGTTGAGGTTACCACAGATTCTGGTAGTAGTTTGAGAAATGATAACTGGCTGGGAATCGATAATAAACTAGGGCCAAGCCTGGGCCAAGCTGGGCGATCGAGCCTGGCAATATAACCTGGCCCTTGCCAGATTTGGCGTTTCATTCAAGCTTGGCCCAGGCTAGATCGCCAGGCCAGGGCCTAGTTTTGCCAAGCCTGGGCCCTGTTTGGGCCATGACCAAATTTCTACACGGGTAGTATAAAAAAGACGGATAAAAGAAAAAGTGAGAGGTTGGTATTTTTGGTTGACTTTTTCTCCTTTTCTCCCTCTTTTTTCAATTGGTTATTTTTGTCTCTAATGAGCCGAAAAGTGAGGTGGTCTAGAAATCTATTTTTTAATTTTGAATCTTTTTCATGCGCATTTTGCATAAAATTATTCATGATAAAATGAATTTCTGTTCTACCTTAATTTTAAAACTTCAACTGATTTTTGGAAAAGGAATTTTCTATTTATTTTTTTTTTATTTCTATACAGCTACATAAGTACGGACACTTGAGTCTGGGACATCCTGTATATAATATTATCAAATAATAATAATAATAATAATAATAATAAAATCAGCCACTTGACTTAGTCCGTGGCTATGACGAAAAACCGGGTTCACCCGAGAAAAAGTTTGAAAAAAATAATAATGATGATTAACAATGTAGGAATCGTTAATTTTCAGACGATTTAAAGTTATTTTTTATTATTATACCATTAGGCCATTTCCCTTTCGGGGTAGGCGTGATTTGCTCGGTTGGTAAATAGTATTATGTAGATGGGTATATAGGTATAAGGTATATATATAGGTGTAAGGTATAGATATTTTAGATTGATCTAGAATTCTCGTGTTATTTATTTATATAGCACGTTCGTTCCGCAACACTGCTCCGACCCAGGTTGCTGATCAATCTCTCTAGCGATCACCCCAAGTGAAGAGCCTCACAAAATTTTTATGTGTGGTTCCCCACTTGGGCCCATTAGCATCCAAGGTCTTTGTTTCAGGCGTCATTCACTCTATTGTCACTCTGTTTACAATCTATTTATCGCCACACTTTTCAGTCCTGGCATACTACTATAGCTTCCTTCACGTCCATGCATTTTTTCATGCAAGTTCTCGTGTTTCTATGGCTTCTTATGTCTCTTTGGATTAATGTCTCATTCATAGATTCTAACCATTCTTTTGGCGGTCTACCTCTGGGTATTCTGCCATTTACATTACCTTTATACACTGGTTTCGTTAGTCGTTCATCTTTCATTCTTTCAACATGTCCGAACCATCTTAACTGATTTCTTTCCTATGTCTCAACTATTCTCTCTTTTGCACCACATTCTTTGAGGATTATCTCGTTTCGGACTTTGTCCATCAGTGTTTTCCCGCATATTGTGCGCAGAGGTTTCATGCCAATCGCGTTAATTTTACTCTTGTCCTTTTCTTGACAGGTCCATGTCTCGCTACCGTATAGCACAGTCGGTACAAATATAGAATTATGTCTGGCAATTTTAGCTTTTTTTTTATATGTTTTTATTTCTGAGAATGGACCCTGCTCTACCGATAACCTTCTTACCCTCATTTGTGCGCCTAACTCAAAAGAAGTCAAATTTCAAAGGATTTGAGTATAAAAGTAACAATTAATAATAAAATATTATTTATATATAATATTAATAGATATTAATAATAATAAAATTAATAATAGTGAAGTTAACAATTCTTAAATTGTTAATCATTATTATTATTAGTCATATAAATAATGATTATCTGTTTGAAAGGGTTTGTGTATAAAAGCTGTAACATCACAATTCTTGGTAATTAAACATTTTTTCAGTTTTAAATAAATTTCGTATTCATTTAATTTCCAACGTTTTGTAGCAGAAATTGTGCTACTATTATTATTTTATATTTTAAATTACTTCATTTTGAACGGTTTTTGAGAATATTCAATTTTAAAGGTTTATAATTGAAATTTTTCCATTTGAAACGGTGATAATCATAGTGCATTTATTTTTTTATTTCAGAAAAATTTGTCTAATCAATTTCAATGGTAAATGATAATTTTTTACATTATCATCTCAATGAGAAGGGATTGGTTTTATGTGAAAGTTGTCTTTCGAAGATTCCCTCAAATCTCAACGTTTTCGGACTCACTAATTAAAAAAAAATGGATTTGACTTCGGTGTCTGCTTGTCGTTGTCGTCGTCGTTGTCTGTGAACACGATGACTTTCGAAGGAATTGTCCGATTGAATTGTACTTTGGCATACTTTTTCAACGCCTAAAAATAAAAATGGAGTTCGTTAACCCACCATTTTTGATCAACGGTTCTAGTTTTATCCATCGAAAATACGAGCAAAATTGTTAATCTAAAAAATTTCTACAAATTTGCCTGATACTATTTTTTGATGAGGCGCATAGTTTTTATTCTAATCATGAAAAATTTCATTAATCAGTTGTGCGGTATATCACAGATATAAACATATTGTTCGAAATATATTTATTCGAACAATTGAAAAATTAGTTCCTCTTTCATGTGGCCATCCGCAATTTTTAATTTAAAAACATTAATATCAAATATGAAATCAATAAAAAAGTTTTAACTTTATCTTAATTAAAATTGAAAAAAATAGCAGAGAATCTACGCACATTTACGATTACATTCTCAAACTCGCCAAAATGTCAGGGATTTTGTCGACCTATTAGCATTTTTAATTGGGGAATAGGCCAGGAAGGCCCCTAAATAAGTGTGTAAATTTCAATTTTGATATTCGTAATAATATACATAATGAAATGTAAAAATATTAACTATTAATATTTATTTATGCTCGTATTTTTCAAGAAAAGAATTAGGCAGGTGAGAAACGAAAACGAAACAATAAGAAACATAAACAAAAAGTTAGTTTCTGCGAAGAATTGTTTCGATATGTAGCAGAATGACTCTTCATATGTGTCCCACCGTATGCGCATGCCTTTTTCTACTTGTTACTCAGTGGTCCACATATCCAGTAGAAAGTTTTTCTGAAATAAGTCTCGTGTTTTACGGGTATGCAAGGTGTCTAGCATTCTGAAATTCCTTGAAAACTTGGAAAAGTTGTTAAATGGGTTTACCTGGAAAAAGCTGGAAAAGATCTTGAATTTTTGCACACACCTTTTTGGTACTTGATTGTTCACTTTATCACGGTGAAAATAGCGAACCTAATATCGAAAATATTTCAAAGTTTCTTATTTATTTCCGATTTTTTTCCACTTTAACGACGATTTCATTCAAATTTTCACAAATCTAATAATATTTTTATGTTAATATATTGAAAAAAGTTCAATTCCGCTAACAATGAACTTTTATTAATTAGACTTTGTTAAAATTTGACTGAGTTATTCCATACTATTTGTACAGAATGGCTGTAGGTCAGGAAAAACCTGGAAATCAGGGAAAGATCAGGGAATTTAATTGGCCGGGGAAAGTCAGGGATTTTGACGAAAATCTTGCAAAAGTCAGGCAATTTCTATAAGAGGTTTTTAAATAACTGTTTAGGATAATAAATTAGAAAATTTTACATTTTAATTTTAAATTGTGTTATTCCATGTATAAAAGGTTGTGTGTTAAAAATGTTCGGAGATTAACATTCTGGCATTTGAATATTAATAGCCAGGGTTAGGGATTTTTGAAAATGAAGAATTGGGTTACTCTGATATAATGTTTTTGTTAGTATTTTATTTGCCTCTTATTTTTATTCATTTTCTTCAGTTGTTTCCTCCTGTCGATTATACTTTTAGTTAAGAATTTTATTATCTAGTTACAAATTCAACAATTTTATTAAAAAGTCATCGTTTTGTGTTTGAAATATCCTCTATTACATAATTCGTTGAAAATTAAATTTTTTTGGTTAAAAATCAATTTCAATTCAAGTACTTGGGTAAAAGTTGAACCACTTTGTTGAAAATTAATTTTTTTGTTTCAAGGTTCAAATGTTTGCTTGAAAATTTAACCATTTTGTTTAAAATTCGTTTTTTTTATATTTTAAGTTTATTTTCTACCTGAAATTGTTAGTTATCCATTTTTTGTTGAAACTTGATCTAGTTTAGTTAGAATTACGTCTTTATTGGTAGAAAAATAATTTTTTTGATCGAAATTTCTTCTTTTTCGGTTAAAACTTCAGATTGAAAATTCAACTGTTTTACAAAAACATTCGTATTTTGACTTGAAAGTTCATAAATCTTGATGACATATTTTTTTTTCTTCACTTACAAATCTTTATTTGTTAAAAATTCGTCTTTTTGGTTGGAAATTATATTATTTTGTTAAAAGTTTGTCTTTTTGGTAGAAAATCAATATTGCAGGTTTGAAAATTCAACTGCTTTGTAGAAAATTCGTCTTCCGGGTTGAAAATTTGTGTTTTTTATTTAAAGTTGACCTCCTATGTTAACAATTTATTTTCTTGCTTGCAGATTCATCATTTTAGTTGAAAATTCATCTTTGCTTGAAAATTCAACTTTTTGTTTGAATTATTTATTTACTGAAAATTCATCTTTTTTTGTTGAAAATACAACTATTCATTTGAAAATTTATGTAGACAATTAATCTTCTTCGTTGAAAAATCGTTTTGGTTAAAAATTCAACTTTGTAGGTTGAAAATTCATAAATTTGGTTAAAAGTTGAACTATGTTGTTGAAAATTTTGTTTCTTTGTTAAACGTTGATATTTTTTGTTTTAAATTAATTTTTTAGATAGAATATTTAAGTGTTCTATAAAAAACTTATCCCTTTTTGTTAAGAAATAATCTGTCTTCTAAAATAATAAATTATTTGGTTAAAAATTTAACACTTTTCGATTGAAGTTTAATCTTTTTATTTAAAATTCGATCATTTGGTTGAAAATTCATCTTTGTAGGTTGAAAATTCATCAATTTGGTTCAAAATTCAACTATTTTGTTAAAAATGTAACTACTTTATTAAACATTAAACTTAAATTAGCTTAAAAGGCGATAAGTCAGTCAAATTTAAACTAATTCTAATGAAGAAGATATTATTACACACAGAATTGAACTCATTTTGATTATTTTAGCTTTATGATTTTTCACCATGGTAAAATGAACAATTATCGAAAAACTGTTTTGACCATAAAATCAGATTTTGGGGGCGTATGAGAAATTTCGCATGACACATTTTTAGAAAGGTACGTGGAAAAATTCATTTTTGTCCTCGAAAACTTGAAAAAGTCCTGAAATTGTTTGTTTGCAGAAACGCTAGACAACCTGGGTTTGTTTTCAAGTATTTTTCTTACATTCAGTATTTTGCCTATGTCTGAGGTCATAAAAGTAGCTTTTATGATTACCAAAATTATTTAATAATTAATTATATGTACAATTTTCCGAATTTTATTTTTTTGTTTTATAGGATGCCAATACATTATTCCTCACGCGGATTGTATAGAGAAAATATTTGTCAATTTTATATATTTCCCTGCAGATGAGCAGGTAAGCCGAGTAACGGGAACTAAAACGAAACGGGAGGGTGTAATAAAAATGGTTAGATTGTCTGTATCTTTCGTTGCTAAGTTTCTTTCTCTAACAGGTCAAATATTTTACCAACAGAATACTACCGATTTTCAGGTATGAGTTTGTACTTATATTTGCCAGGGGGCACTAGACTGTACTTCTGATTTTTTTTATAGATGTCGCTGCAATCATTTATGTCCGCAGTCAAACCTACCGTTTCCCCTTAATAGTGTGTCCATCATTCTTTGAAATGTGGCTGGAGCGTTTCTGAGCCCGAACGGCATTGCTTTTCCAAGGTCGCCCAAAATTTCGTCGATTACAGGAAGTTGGTAGGCATCTATTCTTGTTCCTCCATTTTGTCTTGCAGATAAGTTATACGATCCGGAGGTTGACTTCCCGAGGCTTTCATATGCAAATTTTTCTGTTTGGAGAAACATTGATTTTCGGTGTGTCCAGGTTTTTTGCAGTGACTGCAAAATAACTGGATTCTCTGCTGCAAAGGTATGCTGTCATTTGGAGGATTGTTTAATGAAGGGTATTTTTGTTTACTGAGTTGGGAGTTTAAGGTTTGAAAAGGAGATTTATTGAAGGTTGTGCAAATAGGTAGTTGGGGTTATCGTGTTTTTGGATAAGCGAATTTTACTTCTTTCAGGTAAACAGACTTCTGATTGGATTGCCATTTGTTGTGCTTCTCTAACATCGCTAGGATTTTTGTTTGAAACTCGGTCTGAAAGTTCTTCTCTTGAATTCATGATGTGTTTTCCGAGAACTGGTTGCTCTTCATTTTTTATGCAAATTTATCGTTCGTGTGTTAGAGGATTTTTCGATTGTACAGCATTCAAAAGTTCGTGCATTCTTTGGTTGAATCTTCCATTGAAATTCTGCGTACTTTCCCGAGCTTCTTGAATTACTCGTGATAGTTTGGTCCTATGAGTTTCTAGTGATTCAGTAGTTTCAAAGTTAGTTCTAAGAGCTTTGAAAAGATCATCATAATCTTGAATTGATAAGAAACGAATAGATTTGTCCGTTTCTCCTTTGATTTTTTCTGCAATGATCCAGTCTAATAAAACTCCTGGATTTGAACACTGCGATTCAATTCTTCTCACAAGAGTGATGAAGGGTTCAACTCCCATATCGTCTTTTCCATTTAATTTTTTCATTAATTTCACCGCGTCTCTCACAGGGATATTTTCGCTTGTGATAGATATTCTTTCATCCGACCTTTGTGAGAGCTTGTCTCTTATAGGGATGGCTTCATTTGGGGTTGTTACTCTTTCATTTGACAACCTTTGTAGAAGCCTAGGGTCAATTTGTTCTCTCTCTAACGACTGTGCTGATTCTACAAACAACGTGTCATTGTTACCTACTCTAGATTCTTCATCGTTTTCCCTTTCGCTTTCGTCCGAAGTTACCAAATCAAAATTTTCTGCTATAGAGCGAATTTCTTCTTTACGTGTATTTATTGCGATTTCCATATTAGACATCCGATCTGATAATTTTTGTAGCATGCCAATTATATCAGCATTAGTAACTACAAGAGGGGTATCTTCCGTCTGTGAAGGTGCGTTTTTCTGAATTCCGTCTGCCATGGTTTTCTTCTTAATAGTGTGTATATGTGTTCAAAAGTGTACCTAATTCTTTGAGTTCCCTATTTGTGTTAGCGGATGTCGGGTGGTGTGTCGCGCCGCGATATCTAATCTTTATATCGTTCGGTACAATGAAATACTCGCGTACGCGTATAGTCCGTGGCGAAGTCAGCCCTCTAGACAGGGACTATTTTCTAATTTAAATTCACTATTTAAAACGAAAGTGCTACAACTTTGGCCAAATATTGTGAATGAATTGATGAACGTTTTTTAACGAAAGGTCTAGTCTCGCGTAGTCGACTAGCCTTACGAGGTTTTGGAGAGTCGTGACAGAACAGTCCTTTTTATTTTGAAATTTTTCCTCTTCTTTTTACTCACTTGAGATTCCCAGTAAAGAATGTACCTGAAGTTCCGAACGTTCAAATGAACGAAATGAAAAAAAAATAAAAAAAATATTTTCTAAATTTAGCCTAGCGGAATTAGTTCAGGAAGACATAAAAGTGAGTATTATACAAAAAAAACTCACAATAAAAATTTTTTTGAGGGTAAAACACCCTCAAATGTTAATGAAGATAGGGGCAACACATGATGTGCAGAATGACCGCCTTTATACACTTTTTTGTAGAGTTAAAAATAGTGTTAAATTACCTTGTCCTAAAACAAGTTTTTTCAGTGGGGTAAGAGCCGCCGGAAAAGATATTTAAAACCACCCCTAGTCTATCAAAATCAGAAAATCGTCAAAATGACCGCCTTTATACACTTTTTTTTCGAGTTAAAAATAGTGTTAAATTACCTTGTCCTAAAACAAGTTTTTTCAGTGGGGTAAGAGCCGCCGGAAAAGATATTTAAAACCACCCCTA
>CAKNYM010053483.1:132034-147329 GCA_932195095.1 Andricus curvator
AAAAAAGTGTATAAAGGCGGTCATTTTGACGATTTTCTGATTTTGATAGACTAGGGGTGGTTTTAAATATCTTTTCCGGCGGCTCTTACCCCACTGAAAAAACTTGTTTTACGACAAGGTAATTTAATACTATTTTTAACTCGAAAAAAAGTGTATAAAGGCGGCCATTCTGTACATTGTGTGTTGGCCCTATCACCATGAACATTTGAGGGTGTTATACCCTTTAAAAATTAATTATCTTTGGATTTCTCCTTTATAATACTTACTTTCACTCGTTCCTGAACTATTTCCACTAGGCTAATTTCAGAAAAAAAAAAATTTTTTTTTTGTTCATTTCGTTCATTTGAACGTTCGGAACTTCAGGTACATCAGTAAAGATAGTTCGTGGCTGCTTCAGTGGATTTACTCGTTCTGTTCAGCCGTAGGTTTCAGAGTCCGTGGATTCTGCAATTCCAATTGTGCCAACTTGGTTGGGTGACGTCTCGGCTTTTCAGTGGCGTAGCCAGGATTTCATAAAGGGATGGGTTCGAAAGGCTGAACAGAAAGTACGTTACTACTTACAGGGAAAAATTAGGATAATTTAAGACACAAAATTTATAAGTGTCATATTTATCATCCTTGCGGGAAAAATTGTTTTAAAATCATGAAAATGCTACATTATTACGCACATCCATAAGACTTTCCTAATATATTTTCAATCATCCGTTAATTAAGACCATATTAGAGCCATTCGGTTTTATAATAAGGGGTAAGCCATATTTCACGTAGACCGTTATTGGTGGGGGAGGGGAGCGATTGTTCACGAGGGGTGCCGGGGGTTCTATCTAAAATCCACGTGAACGCATGTTCTCCTGCACCTGCGGATTTCTTTTAAGAAAAACATGAGAAAAACAGAATTTTCAGCCAATTCGCCGCTCTTTTGGGCTTCCTTGCTTTTGAATACCAGGAATATCCAAATTTTCCTAAAATATGGAATAAGTCCACGTGGACAGAGGATTCAGTGGTGGGTGGGAGTCGTAAAAAGTCTAAGTTTTTCCGCAAGGGTGGGTGGGGGGCAGCAAAGTGATAAAAAATTGTCCACGTGGTATATGGACAGCCCCAAAAAGCGCGCTCGTTCATTTCATTTGTTTGAATTTTTACTTAATATTACACCCGCTGTATAATAATACGTAAATAGTACCGTAAGTGGGCGGTTAGGTAAATATGCCTGTTCTATGGTCAAGGGGGGGGGGGTTGACACCTAAAACCCCTCCCTTGGCTACGCCACTGCGCCTTTTAGTCTAATTTTTTAAGACAAGGAATCACTGTGAGTCTACTTAGTTCAGTCCAGTACGTGTTTTCCTGATTTTAATTCCGTAGAAAGGTTCTCATTGATACTTTATGAGAAAGACGTATCAATCAAAAGTATCCTGGCATGGATCGCCAATTTATGTGACGGTCTGAATAAAAAGTAACTTTAATTTAATTTCTTCTGGCGCAGATTCGTAGATCTGATCAGTTAGTTCACTTTAATGAAACACAAGTTGACGCCGTAGCAGTCAGACAAGGAATGATGCCTTTTGGGTCGAGGCCCTACTGGGTCGGTCCCACAATACAAGAGTGCAGTCTACTGCCCTTAATCTATTCTTAGCCTACGTCGCCTACGAAACTACTCTGTTTTAGAAGATTGCGTTTATAAAGCTAGAATATTTTTACTTATTCTTTCTACCTTGACATTAGAATATAATATTAAAATCTGATTGTATGTTTAATGAGTGAAATTTATAATGGGGTTTCTCTTAGAGAAATTATAAACACGTAGAATGCACATAGAATGACACTCTTTTCTATTGCGGTTTGTGAAATTCACAGTCTTTTCTAGGCCGCATTTACCACGGGGCCAGGTGGGGCCATCGCCCCAGGACCCCCACCAATTAGGGAGCAAGGAGCGTCGCTCCTACTTCGATGACAATTTTTTTTTTTTTTTTTTTAGAAGCCAGCCGCTGGTGACCGTGCAAGGGCCCACAATGAACGATCATTTTGAAGGTCAACATTTTGTAGGCTAATGAGCCTGAAACAAGTATGCCAAAAAAAATTTTATAACTTACAGACCCGAAAATCTGATAAAAAGTAAGGAAATCTGACAGCATTCAACGACACCGAACTTTCGAGCATAGTTTATTATTGAAAAAATAATAGGAAAAATCTGGAAAAATTCATGGTGATACTTTAAACATTTCTCAACAAATTTCCTTTGAAAAACTTGCAGAATATAAAAAATTGTTCTTTTTTGTATATACATATGCAACTGTACTATCTTCAGTTCTAATAAAGATAATGAAGTAATTTAAGTTAGAGGTAGTCAGTTGAACTATCCGTAGTTATTTACAATTTAAAAGAACTACGTGCTTCTGTTTCTCTCCGTGCAAATTGCTATATTTGAAGACAGTTTTAATAATTTTACGTCGGTGCCTGTCGTCGTCGTTGTTTTCGTAGTTGTCGTTGTCTGCATATCGGATAACTTTTGAAAGATCATTTGGATTGGATTGTGCTTTAGAACACTTTTTAAAGGTGTGAAAAGTAAGGACAAGTTCGTTAGCCAGCTATTTTGGATAAAAATTCAATAGGTGAGAGCATTTTGAACATTTTTGAGACCATTTTTTTCAAGATTTGAAAATTATATGTACGGCTATTTGTAGTACTCGGAAACTCGAACAATCGATCCTCATGACTTTTTTCGAACAATAGTATATTGCGTGACGAGGGTCGAAAGGCAACGATTTCACGAGCGTGAAGTTAGCTGCCATAGCGAATTTACATTTATCTGTCACTTTCTTCCCTAGGGTTGAAAATTCGATTTTCGACCCGCTCCACAGGCATCGAAAGTCGAATTTTCAATTGAGGTATGATGAAAAAAAAATTATTAGAGTTATAGCATTTTCAAAATCCAAAAACAAAACGTAAATGCACATATCAAGCCAAACAACGCACGATATAAAAAAAGTCTGGAGAAGAAAAACGTTGCTTTTTGAAAGCCCTACAAGATTATCATAACATCTTTTTGAATTTTTCCGAAAAATTTAAAATTCAAATTTTGAATACACAAAAAATAATAAAACATTCCATTTTGTGGCGAAACTATGCAATATACGAAAAAAAAAGAATAAAGAAAAATTGTGCACCCAAAAAAGATCTACAAATTTGTTATCAATCACTTTTTTACAGGATAAGTAGTTTTCGTTTTATTCCCAAAAAACAACAAAAAAAAATTAAAAAATTAAAATTTTGGAGAAACGACGCAAGCTGTGAAGAAAATGAATAGACAAAAGTTGGTCTTCCGAAAAAGAATGAAAACTCTTTTCAATTATTCAACAATAATTTTTTGATAGGATGCATAGTTTTTGTTTCAATCTAAAAAAATAACATAAAAAATAAAAAAATTATATTTTTTGAAAAACGACACAATGTACGAATAAAAATTAGAAAACAAAAGTTGTTCACCCAAAAATGATTTACAAATTTGTTATAAACTCTTGATATTAAAATATATTGAAAAAATTAAATTTATGAAAAAACCACATAAGTTGCAATAAAATGTTTAATAAGAATTTTGAAAATACTTTTGTTTCAATACCAATGCATATTATGAATTTTAATAATATAAAGTTATTGAAATGATACATTTTTCAGGGTAGCTAAAAATAAAATCCAAGAAAAAATAAGAGACAAATATTCAACTAATCATTGAAAATAAAATGTGTGCTTTATATTGTGATATCTGAATAAGCAGCCCCAGACCGAGGTACAGAAAAATAAATTTAATATACGTTTGATATAATAGAGTTAAACATAATTTTTAGAAATGTTCGCATTTTCGACAAGATCGAGGGCGAAGCACGAAATACGTGATGAGAATGTTCTCGTTAAAGCCACAGGAGCTTTAATAAAAGAGAATTCACAATCACCAAATTACATTTGTCGATGCTTTGACCTTTAATTTTAAAAGACCTGCGCACGAATGCGGGGGAAATGCAAAGACCGAGCGCGTAGCGCGAGGTTAATAAATTATCGAGCGCGAAGCGCGAGATAAATACATTGTCGAGCGCGAAGCGCGAGAACCGACTTTCGCGCGCCCCAGGGGCGCTCGAACTTGCGAGCAAAGCGAGCCGCACGCGATAAGAATGTGCCCGCACGGCGGGCAGATTTTTTATATTGAAAAGCAAGTGTAACAAGCCAGCGGGGTGCCTTTTTTTCTTGGGATCGTCCTCGTCTTTCCTCAGCATACGCTTCCAACACTTTACTGAGGAATTTTGTTTCTTTTAGTAAATTGAATATAAGCTTGTTTAAAAAAATAATTCGCATTTAATACTTGTTCAAATTATTGACCCCATTCGCCTGTAAACTAATGAGAGAAATGAGCATTTTATAGACCAGAGACAAAGGTTTTCTTCCAGCAAGTAGTTGAATAATGGTTTAAAATCAAGTATAAAATAATCATCTAGGCGCGTTATGATGAAAGTATTAGGGTTTTGGAATCGTACTCCTCAGGGATGATGAATCTTAATTATTTAAAAGCTAACCGTAAAAGTAAATAGTCACGTAACAAATTGGTTAAAGCCTTTCCGAAGATTAATCAATTTAAATAAAAGCTGCATGAATAAGTCGAGTAATACGCAGTTAGTTCTAAAATAAGTCGAGCCTATGAATATAAGTTTATATTTAGAATCATAGCGCTTGCGCAACAGAAGTCCGTAAGCAGAAAACTACTAAGTTTGACTTGAACACATCGGCGGTCGTATTATCCTCACTGACATAAAAATTTATATTATCTTCAACATAAATTTATAAACTATGTAAAAAAAATCAGTTGTTCAATTTATGTAATTTGTATAACAAACTTACATTTGTTTGCACGAAAAAATAGACACAGAAGAGATCATTTGAATTTTAAAGCAAATATATTTTTAACAAACTAAAAATGGAGGGTTTGGATGTTTGGGGCCAAATCGCTGTTGAGACTTCACAGATGTACGTTTCGGAAGGTGGTGTAGTGAAAAGTCGATTCGCAAGTACAGTAAGTTTTTTCAGAAAGTTTATATCTATCGTAGCCACTTGATGTTGTGCCTGTCCATTAAGCGTAGACTTTTTTATGCTAGTTTGCGTAATTGTGTTCAAAATCGCTAATTCTGGATTTTCTGTAGAAAGGATACTTCGATCGCAGTGTCCCGCTTGTCAAAAAAGTGGTTAATGTACAGAAATTTTATTAGTATCGGAAATGCGCCTTATATTTTTTCTTAGGCAGGAATTTCTTATATTTTACATACGCAACAAGATGGAAACTTTCTGCGTTTTTCAATTAATCGAATGTCCACTTTTGGTGCTTTCTCTGAATGCAGACGGATCCTCGCTCGGTCACAATGCTGAAAAAGTATTTCCATCTCTTTCACTCTTGTGGACTTTTCCACGTGCAAGCACTTGCCAACAGTGGCATGAAAGCACCTTACAGTTTCTCACGACAAAGTGATTTGATAATACGTTCAACGGTTTAGAAAGTTTAATAATAGTGCAGGCGCCCTGTGAAAAAGGCTCATTTTGTGTTTTAATTGACCCCTAAAATTTGACTTCAGAGTTTTGTAGTTTCGGCATGTAGAATGGAATGTATCGTATATGTTTGAGTATATAAGAAGCCATACGTGCGTCAAAGCGCGCGTCTCTGTTTCATTTTTTTTTCATTTTTTGATATTTGTGTTCAATTTACGTAAAAGTAAATGAATATGCAAGAAAATAAAGCTCCCGAAAAATGTTTCTGAATGAGGTAAACTATTTTAATTTTTTATAACATTCTTAAAACGTCTTGAGTCAGGCCAAAGCATATAAAAGAATTCGGGATAAATTAGTAATAATTTAGAGTAAATTTCAAATGAATTCAAATTAATTGCAAATCATATTTGAAAATCTCTTCAAATTTGTGAAAATCTACGATATCCCTCACTTCTTGTGAATAAATTCTTTGAAATTCATTAGAATATTATAAAATCCCGTTAAATTGTATGAAATTTTATAATTATAATATTTTCCGAAATCCTGAAAAGTTTATTAAAATATCTTGAGAGCTTTTAAAACCCATTGAAATAATTGAAATCTTTAGAAATTTCATAAAATTCATTCGAATGTTTTGAAATATATTAAAACCTTACAAGTCTTATAAAAGAGTTTCATATATTCTGAAGTTTCAGGAAATTCTTTGAAACCCCATGAAAATTTGTTCATATCTCTTAAAGTCATTAAAATCCTTGGAAATACCTTTAAGAATCAATGATATCTTGAAAATGCAATTAAATCTTTAAAAATACTCTACCATATTTAAAATAATTTGAAATCTCTTAACATTCCTTGAAATTTTTTAAAGCTCTTGAAGATTCATTGGAATTACAAACAAGAAAATCTTAAATCTTTACAATCCTTTCAAACTATTGAAATCCATTTCGCGCTAGATAATGTATTCACCTCCAGTTACGCGCTTGATCATTGTACCTTCCCCACATTTTTGCATAGGAATTTTGAAATTAAATGTGATTGTGAATTAGCTTTTGTTAAAACTCCTTCGGCTTTAACGAACACATTCTCATCACGCATTTCGTGAGAAAAAAAGGTTAAAAGCAAATTTCAAAACCTAATTAAAAAGCAATTTTGTTATTTAAGACTTTATTACACCTTGTGCCTTTTTTCAACAATTCAATTTGTTTATTTTTAATGTCATTTTTCACGATCAAAACAAAAACTACGCAGTCTATCAAAAAATGATTAATAACAAATTTGCAGCTCTTTTTTAGGTAAGCAACTGTTGTCTCATAATTTTTTTTGGAGCTTGTGAATTTAATTTTTTTAATTCTAATTTTTTTTCTACGAATAAAACAAAAAGCACGCATTATCGCTATTTTTTGTGCGATTAAAATTTGAATTTTTGATTTTTCGAAAAAATTGAAAAAGTTGTTGTGATAATCTTGTATAGCTTCCAAAAAGCAACGGTTTTATTTTCTTGACTTCTTTCATATCGCACGTTGTTTGGCTTAAAACTTTCATGTTCGTTTTTTTGTTTGAATTTTGTAAATGCTATAATTCTGACCATTTTTTTATCGAAAAAAGTCGTGAAGATAAATTGTTCGACTTTCCGAGTACGACGAATAGCACATAGAATTTTTAAGTCTTAAAAATCTAAAAAATGATTTACCTTTTTGAATTTTTAGCCAAAATAGCTGGCTACCGAACTCGTTCTTTCTTTTCATGCCTTCAAAACGTGTACCAAAGCTCAATCCAATCTGATCATTTTGTCGAAAGTCATCGTGCCTACAGACTACAGTCTACAGACTAAAGACAACAGACTACAGACTACAGACTAGCAACAGACAGACATCTACGTAAGAATCGTTTTTTCTTACTCATGGAGTCTCAAAACGAGGAGATTTTATGAAGACCGACAAAGTCAAATTTTATATATAGCTAATACCTTCTCATTAGGATGGTAATATAAAAATTCAAGAAAATTAAGAAATAGGTATAGAAAATAATTTAAGAGGCCCATGGGATAATTTATTGAAAGAAAAGTGACTAAAATGATCTTTTCATTTTTAAAAGCGGTTATAGTGACTTTATCTTCAAAAAGTGGCTAAAACGTGATTTCAGGAAAAAAGTGACTAAAAGTGACTGTTTGGTAGCCTTTAAAGTTCATCTTACAGAAATGCACAGACTTTTGCAATTTTTATATTCTTATCTCAAAGAGAAGGTATGGGTTTTATGTGACAAATGATTTTTAGGGATTTCATCAAATGTCGACGTTTTAAGGCCCCCTGAGTCAGAAATAGCTATTTGTGATACAAGTGCGCAAAATAAGCGATTGCCAACGAGTGTAAATTTGTCAGCATGAGCCGGAGGCTCGAAGCACGAGTCGGAGGTTAGCGCACGAGCGAAGCGAGTGCGAAAACGAGGACGAGTGCGAAGAGCTGTAGGCGAATGCTGAAATCACACGAGTCAGCAATTGCCTGTGCGCACGTGTATCACACGCTATTTTTTGCAACAACCTTCCGAGAAAGTTGTACTAAGAGAAAGACAAAGGACGAATATTTACCGGGGGGGGGGGGGGGGGGGCTAAGCGGTGAAACCCTCAGCGGAACGAAAACAAATTCTAAAAATACGAAATTTTAATTAAATTAAATCGAAATATATGAAAATAACTAATATACTATCTGGTGGAGTACACTCTTCACCAGTTTGATTCGAATCTTTATTTAAGTCCATCTTCTTTTGACAATGAGAAGGAAAATTTCACTTGCACTCTAAACACGTCGACTTTAACCTCGCACCTGTCACCAGCTGTTCGGTTGGACAGTGAGCGCTGCTGTTGCTACGTTGCCCCCGAATTGTCGCGATGCGGAAAGTTGCTCATCTGCAAAGTGCGCATGCGCGTATATTCCGCTGATGTGGAAAGTATATAAGAATCGAACTGCGCATGCGCCAATATCATTCCCGCATTGTTATCCGGAATGAGTCACTTTGCATATAATTTAGCTACATGGAACGGAGTACTTTCGAGGTGGGTGTTGCAAAAAAATAGTTCTTACGTCAGTGTCTGTCGTTGTCGTTGTCTGCATATCGGATAACTTTTGAAAGATCATTTGGATTGGATTGTGCTTTAGCACACTTTTTAGAGGTGTAAAAAGTAAGGATAAGTTCGGTAGCCAGCTATTTTGGATAAAAATTCAAAAAATGAGAGCATTTTGAAAATTTTTGAGACCATTTTTTTCAAGATTTCAAAATTATATGTACGGTTATTCGTAGTACTCGAAAACTCGAACAATTCGTCCTCATGACTTTTTTCCAACAAAAAAATGATTAGACTTATAGAATTTTCAAAATCAAAAACAAAACGAAAATGAAAATATTAAGCCAAACAACGCACGATATGAAAAAAAAGTCAGAAAAAGAATGATAAAAAATTATGATTGCACAAAAATAATGAAAAATCAAAAATTATATTTTGCGGTCAAGCTATGCAAGATACGAAATTATTATAAAAAAATTAAATTTTTTGAAAAATAACGCAAGGTACGAAAAAGAATTAAGAGCCAAAAGTTGTACTCCCAAAAAAGATCTATAATTTTTTCATTAATCATTTTTTGATGGAACGCGCAGTTTTTGTTTTAATCGTAAAAAATAAAAAATAAATGTAATTTGTGGACAAACGACATAAGCTACGAAAAAATTAATAGACAAAAGCTGTTCACCCAAAAAAGAGCTACACATTTGTAATCAATAATTTTTTTATAGGACACGTAGTTTTTGTTTTAATCCTAAAAAATAACATTAACACAATTTTGTTTGGATAATCAACACAAGATACGAAACAAATATTGATGAACAACAATTGTTCACTCAGAAAAGATCTACAAATTTGTTATTAATTATTTTTTCATAGGATGCGTATTTTTTGTTTAAATCGTAAAAAATAACCTTCAAAATAAACAAATTAAGTTTTTGGACAAATGACACAAAGTGCAATAAAATGTTGATCAACTTAACTTTTTTTATAGGATGCTCACTTTTTTTAGTTATGAAAACAAGATAATGACAGCAGATCTGTTACAATATCAATGCATATTATGAATCGTAATAACATAAATTTATTGAAATGATAAATTCTTCAGAATAGCTGAGAAGTAATATTAATGCAAAATAAGGAACAAATATTAAAGCAATCCTGTAAAATAAAATTTGTATGTTATTTTGCAATATCTGAATAAGCAGTCCCAGACCTAGGTACAGAAATGAATATAATATTCATTTGATATAATAGAGTGAGAAGCAAGAGATGCGTGATGAGAACGTGTTCGTTAAAGCCAAAGGAGCTTTAACAAAAGAGAATTCACCATCACCAAATTACAGTTGTCGATGCTTGACCTTCAATTTAAAAAGGTCTGTGCACAAATTTGGAGGAGCTGCAAAGACCGAGCGCGTAGCGCGAAGCGTGAGATAAATACATGATCAAACGCGAGGTGCGAGCTAAACATATTTTCGCGCGCAAAGCGCAAGATTCAACAGATGCGCGCCATAGGTGAGCGATGAGAATATGCCCGCGCAGCGAGAAGATGTTTTTTAACATCCCTGACTTTTCCTTTATTTCCAAGGTTAACCTGACATGCGTTCACCCTGGTAACCCTGGTTTCATTAGGACATATATATGTCGTAGATATTTAGGAGTTCTAAGTAGTCGGCCAACTGCCTAGGCCTTCAGCCGACTGCCGGCGTTCAGAAGAATTTGGGATGAAATCTTTACCTGGCGTCTAAGAACCTGGTTTACTGAGGCATTCCGAAGGATACTCAACCATTCTTCTAAACGCCGGACGCGTTTTAGTCAAGTAGAAAAAAGCAACCATAGAGCATTAAAATACACATCAAATGACTACCTAACATTTTATTTTTATTTTTCGCAGTGTCTCGTCGTCCCGAAAGTCGGGATGACTAGTGCAATATTTTTCATAAGCTTGGCTAGTCGTCCCGAATTTTCGGGTGGGGGCGGGAAGGCACCCCTGTGACTGGCCACATAAATAATATTGGTCCAACCCCCCTAATTTTTCGGGACGACTAGACACAGCCTTTATTTTTACCTAATTGATGAAATATAATTTTACGAAATAATAAGAATAATCAACAACAAAAAAGTTAATTCTCAACTAATTAGTTGAATATTCAATTAAATGTTCAGTAAAAATAATTTATTTTTATCATAAAGAAAACAAATTTTCAACACAGAAGATTCATTTTCTACCAAAAAAGACGAATTTTCAAAAAAGTACATACATTTTTGACCAAGTAGTTGTATTTTCAACCAAGAAGATTACTTTTCTACCAAAAAGAGGAATTTTCTACAAATTTCATCAGTTTTGAACTAAATAGTTTGAACAATGAATGCGATGCTAGTTTCTAAACTTTTTAAACTAAATAGTGAAATTCCTAAACTAAAAAAGATCAATTTTTAACCAAAAATGGTGGAGTTAAATTTTCATCTGAGAGAATTAATTTTCAATACAAAAACGAATTTCCTAGAAAACAGTTTAATTGTGTACCAAATAGTTGAGTTTTGTACCAATTATGAATCTTCAACCATAAAAGTTAAATTTTAAGAAAGTGATTCAACTTTTAACCAAGTAGTGGATTTTTCAACCTAAAAAGATGAATTTTTCTTTGTCTGAATCCTCTTCTTCCTCAGTTTGCGACAGTTCGCAGATGGTAGCTTTGATTTCTTCCTCTCCTTCCTCTTCCTCGTTGTGACTGGAATAAGGCCAGTCGTGCTTCTCTTCCATCCCCATTCTTCCGGATTCTTCTGAACATCACACCAAGTTTGAATCTGATGGTAAGTTCAGAATTAATGCTGTTGTGCTGCTGCCGTAGTAGGTGGAAGAGATGCAAGATTCAATTTGCTGTTTGTCACCGATCGAGCCACAACGACACAAGATCCTGCTCCTGAGGCTCTTCTCAAATTCCTCTCCTGCAAATACGAAAAAGGATGCGGCTTAGCATGTAGTTGCAGGAAGGCAGGGCTAAAAGATTTCGTCATTTGTATGAATTGTAATGGGCAGGAGTGCGCAAAGATTGCCGAAATTTTGATCGACTCTGAGGAAGAGGCAGGAGAGGAAGAAATCGAAGCTAACATCCACAATCTGTCGCTAACTGAGGAAAAAGAGGATTCAGGTGAAGAAGAACAACCACCAGAGTAGGACTGCACAATAGAAGCACAAGCAGGTCCATAGAGGATTTCAAAACGAAGGCAAGTTACCAGATCACAAATATCAAAATAAATACATCAAAAGATAATCTAAAAATCCATCCCTCCACCGATACATTCATCAATTCATCATCCATCCATCAATTCAATCATGAATTCATCCATCTATCAATTAATTAATTAATCAATTCATCCATCCATGTATGTGAATTAGGCTCAATGGGGAAACCACAAGAAAAAAAAGCGCCTTTTACTTCACCTCATAGATAGTGTGAAAACGAGTACAATAACACGGTTCTACAATGATTTTGAATTTCTTAAGTGTCCTAGTGCAGATTGCAGGTCTGGTAGAAACAACACAAAACCGTGCTTAAAAAATTTGTTACACCTTCGAATTTTCAATTTATTGTTAAAACACCGTTTCAGGTCACTCAGCGCAATAACCAATCAGAAACTCCGTCATTTTCAAACTGATTTTTAAATTTAAACCGGTTTTGAAAAAGACCAGAACAGACCTTCCGAAATATATGTCTCATTTCGTCAGTTGGATGAACAAATTCGGAGTTGATGTCTAGTTTGTCTGAAATTCGCAACTTTTTTTCTCACTTTTTCTATTTTGACGTACGTTTTTTGCAATATTTTTTCAAAAATACCCTTGTTTCCTGTGATATTTTGAAAGTGAGTTTGACTTAAAGTGAAACGACCAATATCGTCCAATATAATTTTGTCCATCCAATATAATAATGTCTTTACGCAAAAACCGGCAAAGACATATTAACGACGAACACCAGCGGAACCACGAAATTTGACAATTATCGTTATTTTTAAGTATATCTGAGTCCTTGGAGGACTTATTAATTGTGAAAACCTCGGCCTTGCTTACGGGGTTTTCAGAGAAAAAAATTGCGTGCATACAATTTTGCAATTTTTTTCATTGCGAATTTCGCACAAAAAAATTTGCAAAAAATTCACGCAGATGTCTCATGATGTCAAGAAGTACTGTGAATTTTTTAATATTCTTCCGAAGATTAATTTAGCTAAAAATTTCGAACAACGAAATTCGCATAATCAGCGATTACTCATCTAATATGGCGGCTATCGGGCTGAAAATTTGCAAAAAACAATCTTAAACTAAGTTCCTTCGTATATTTGATACGAAATCTCATTTGGATTGGGGGCCGGTTTTTACATGGAAACCCGGCTAGGCGATTTCTCTGCACGGACTCAGACTTCGGCAATGTGTATTCCCATTGGATGGCAATTGATGGGGAAAAACCTTTTCAATCGAGACAAATACTTTCCGAGAGGGAGGAGGTGATATTTTGAAGGCTTTGGGTGTTTTATCGAATTCAGGCAATTGTTACAATTTGATGACGGAACTTTTCTAGAACAAAAAGGTAACAGTTTTCTATAACATTGTGACACTATTGTGACAGCTCAATAACATTTGTCGTGTCTACTCAGATCTATCTTTTTGTATCCCTGACCTTGTACTCCTTGTAGTCTAATTTGTACCTTGTAGTCACAACTGTCTATCTTTTTCTATCCCTGACTCTCTCCTTCGTGGACAAATCTGCCTATCTTTCTCTATCACTGACTCTATTCCCTTTGGTCACATGTCATTATCTTTTTCTATACCTGCCGTTCACAATAGTCTATCCTTTCCTATGCCTGTTGCTCACAACTGCCTATCTTTGTTTATCCCTTTATTTCCAAATTCTATTCATTTGAATCCATGCCGCAATTGATTATTCTTATCCATTTCTATGCACGATATATTGTTTCAATTCAAGTTCGGTTTTGGGCATGCCCCTAAACGGCTATGACATAAAGCGAACAGAACATTCGCTCGCTCAGAACGTGAATGTCTAATAATTACTACTCAGGCGTTTTTGGGGTCGCTGATTTCGAATCCTAACTCAAACTGTCAAAATTCAAAATGTAAAGCCCAATATGGCAGACAAAAATCTTAGAATAAACCCGCTTTACGATTTTTAATACCAGCTGTAAAATTCTAAAATGTAGCAATTTTCAGTCATATCGGTTTTGTTTTACAATTTTTGTCCACCATATTGAATAAATTATTTTGAATTTGGCATTTTTACTTCATATTCGAAATCCGCGACTCCCAATAACCGGCAAGTGATAATTATTAGTCATATCGGGTTTATTAAAGGCATTTTATCTGCCATATTGGATTTTCCATTTTTAATTTTGACATTTTGACTTTGGATTCGAAATCCGAGACTCCAAAAACTCCCAAATAGTAATTATTAGTCATATCGGGTTTATTTTAGGATTTTTTTCTGCCATATTGGATTTGCCATTTTGAATTTTGACATTTCGACTTCGGATTCGGAATAAATGACCCCAAAAACCTTTGAATACAACGAATGGTAAAATTTCATTGCGTAGAAATAATTCAGACCTTAAAGGTTTCGAATAGCATTTTCAATCGCTTTTTTCTCCGAACTCTGAAGTCCTAGAGTAATTTGAAGGCCGGGTTTGGAATCGGCATGAAAATATCTATTTAAAAAAATGTTTATCACGTAAAATTGTATACCTAAGCGCTCATGGTAATCGATAATCTAAATTTTAACTGAAAACTGTCAACTTTGACATCGATTTTTCAGCTTAAAAATATTTTTTCCACATTCTCTCTATTTTTTCTATATTCTGCAGGTATTCATCTAAAGCTTTTAATAGGATTTATTCCTCTATGTTATTTCTGTCAAAAAATAATGAATTTTGATACAGAAAATCTCACTTTACCCCACTGTGTGGCGTGTGAACCATTTCCTAATTTTACGCAATATACGCGCGTGAGTACGCGCGCAATAGCTTTTGTCGCTACGCTGCTAGTGTTTTACACATCGTTGAGCAACCCTCTCTCGACCCTGCGTGCTCTGAAACCGCCGCGGAGACAATTGTCCGAACGACTTAACAGCCCGGATGTTTGTGAAAAAAACCGTTAGTATTTTAGGAAGGATAGTTTATGAATATTTAGTTACATATATGATTTACATCAACATAGCCCAGTCAGCCGGCTAGGTGCTCATTTTAGGAAAGCTCAAACTTTTTGTATGAGTAGTAACTGTAATGAAATTTACAAATTACTGTTCAGCCGGCCCAGTGCTGGAACCCGGCCAGTCAGCCACCTCTCCCAACATGTCGAAAAACTAAAGAAATTCAAACATATCAAGAAAGCTCAAATTTTGTGTGTGAATAGTGCCTACAATGACATTTACAAAAATACCGTTCAGCAGGTCCAGTGAGAAGATGTCCAAGTGTTTCTGGCTCTTGCTTGCACGCTCGGCAGTTCCTATCGCCTACAGGTACATTCATTATGCGCTCGCGGGAAACTAAGGTATCTATAACGCCGTCTTGACAGGCAAAAAGAAATCCCTCAGTCTCCGATTTTAATCCAGCAGGACTTGAGAAACATGTTGGACAGACCCATCATGAGTTCTTCTCTACGTATAATGCCGTTGAATTTACCATGAAGGGGCTTGTCAGCATGTTCTCTTAGTAGAAGCG
>CAKNYM010053483.1:152329-166297 GCA_932195095.1 Andricus curvator
TTGGAGATGAAGGTTTCACCTCTGGATACTTTTTTAGAGCTACCAATTTTTTTTTTTTTTCAAACTTTTTCTCGGGTGAACCCGGTTTTTCGTCATAGCTACGGACTAAGTCAAATGACTGATGAGATGAGGATGTTATAAGTTATTTTAGTACGATGTTTGAAATCATTTGCGATGATGTTGTAGGTATACAATTAGGAGCATGGTGTAGTTTGCAGTTTGTCTTCACCGCTGTTATCCTTACACAGCGGCCGTGAGTGTTGGAGGTGACAACAGTCGCCTCTGGATGCTTTCTTAGAGCTACCATGTATCACGCCATAGGTTCTTAGTCACTTGCTTCCTGATGGTCTAGGAAGTTTCTTACAATGCGACAGGTGTTCAATGAAACCGCCTTCTGAACTACCGCCAGTACCCTACTGACTCCTAAATGTTCAAGATGTTCACTGCATCTTGCGTGCACATTGCCTGTAGCCGAAATCACGATAGGATGAATAGATGCATGTTTTACATTCCTCCATATTGCCTTTACTTCATGCCTTAGCTCGCTATACTTATGGATCTTGGTTGTATAGGTTGCCTGCAAATTTCGGTTAAGTGGACAAGCAATGTCGATGATGTAGACTCTTTCACCTTTTTTTTCTCGCATCACGATGTCAGGTCGATTGGCTCGGATGTAATGATCCGTCTGGATGGTCACATCCCAATATAAGATGTAATCTTCATTTTCTAAAACGGGCATTGGAATGTATCTATAGAAAGGCATCCATTCTGTTAAGAGTCCTAGGTTTAGGGCAAGTTGTTGATGTATAATGCCCGCCACATCATTATGTCTGTGCGTTTATTCTCTTTGAGCCATTACGTGACAACCATCAATAATGTGCTCAATGGATTCGTATGCACGCGTATTTTGCATTTTTCGATGAAAAAGGTGAGTAACAAATTTGTAGAGAATTCGATTCTCTACAATTTTTATGTAGACGATTTGCTGTAAAAAAATTATTTGTCACTAACAATAAGCAAAAACTGTGGAAAATTAGGAAAGTGGCGCAGTTTTTTCCACTTTTTGACTATCTGTATTGAAAATAAGTGGCACATTTAAATAGCAAAGGTTTAGGGGACTCAATTTTCAACAACTTTTCTATCAACAAGTTTTTCGTGCGAGGTGTAGATCACGGTAAAAAACGCTCTCAACACAGCGGTGTGGGGGAACTCGCGCTGTTGGACACAATATATGTGTTACCGGCAAAGCCCGAAGTGGCAGCAAACCTAAGTTTGGCTAGGCAATTCTCGTATTACAGATGCATTTTAGGCAAAGTTCAAAATACTCTGTGATTTCGGGCTTTGCCTGGAATGAATGCAGGTAAACCTAGGTGTGCCAAATGTGCTTTAGGCAAAGTTGGAAGGAACTTCACCTGGCTTTAGTTTAGGCAACGTAAGATTGGCAAAGTATGTTGTTGGCAAATTAAGAATGCAGTATTTTATCAATAATATACGTATATATATGGTGGTTCAATGGACGATGAACGAGCTTAAGGCCCTTGATGTCACCACACGTAAGATCATGCAGATGTATGAAAGCTTGCATATCAATTCGTCAGTTCCGCGATTATACATTTCACGCCGTCCAGGCGGACGCGGACTTCTGAATCTCCAGTGTCTTCATAAACGAATTGTTCTAAGTGCAGCTTACATCGTTGCGAATGGCAGAGATCCTCTCCTAAAGATGGTCAAGGACCACGAGATGATTGGCGAAGGAGCGTTCCTTTACAAAGCCGCGTTCCTTTACAAAGCCGCGGAGCAAGCGGCCGAGACCCTTGGCCTGAATTTTAACATCAGAAGTGAGGAAAGTGCATCACTCCATCTAGATGCTTCACTTCTAAAAGCCGAAGTAAAGAAGGCAGAGTTTAAAAAATTTCACCAAGAGCTAGTGGACAAAAAAATGCACGGAAACTTTCACAGAAATGTAGAAAGGCAGTCCTTGTCGAAGGAGCAAACTTTTGCTTTCCTCAAATCATCAGGGCTTAATTCAGGTGCAGAGGGTTTTATTTTCGCATGCCAGGACGTTATCATTTTCACCTTAACATACCGTAACCGCATTTTATGTCAAGAAGTTCCCAGTGATAGTTGCAGAGCATCTCATGCACACGCTGAGTACCTAGAACACATACTATCAGGGTGTCCGACCCACGCAGGAACTACGTATATCTATAGACATAATGCGGCCCTAAGAGTGCTTTATTGCCATCTTTGTCGATCTTACGGTGTTGGTCGGGACCCTGCCCTGCCGAACGCTCCAAGGGAGATAGAGTCAACTGTCCGAAACGAGAAGTGCCACATTTTCTGGAACTACGATTTTCGGGCAGCAGTCTCCGTTGCGCACTCGAGGCCTGACATTGTTCTCCAAGACTTCGAGAAATGAACTATATTCGTGATCGAATTCTCGGCTCCGTCCGAATACAACATCACTGCAAAGGAGAAAGAAAAAGAGGAGGGGTATCAAGACCTTAAAAGAGAGCTGCAACGACTGCACCCAAAATATTCGGTGCAAGTAATTGTCCTTGTGATAGATGCTCTCGGGGGTGCGAAACTGTCACTGGTTCGTAACATTAAAGCCATACCCGCGTGCCAAAAATATGCCAAGGAAGGACGCGAGGTGGATGCAGAAAGCTGTCATCCTTGGGTCGCTTCGTGTCCTCAAAACACACGAGGGTTTCGCCGGCCTGACGTTATGATTTCGTCGTTCCCTGTGACCACCCATCTCACGGTTGTGAGACGTGGCCATAGGTGTGATTTACCGCGGTTCTACTGGGGGCTATTGACATTTTTTTAGATGGCAGTTCCTCTCAGTGGGACCCTGCGGTGGTTCAACTATTTTTTTAAATTATATATATATATATATATATTATATATATATGATTAGGTTTTTAAAAATAACATTGAATTGAAATAGTTATAATATACTGGTTACTTGTGAACGCAAGATGTCGAATTATGATATTTTGAATTACAAATGGAATTTTGCCTTCTAGCACTTGCACAGCGTTGACGTACACTTTTTCACACAATTAAATCTTAAAAAATCTTGCCCACTAAACACAGAATTTTTACCACTAATTTTATGTAATGATAAGAGAGTATTTGGTATATCGTCAATTTTCAAAAAATTTCATTTTCATTTTTGTGACAGATTTCTGGAGTACAATGAAGACATTATTTCGGTTTTCTTTCCTATTTTATAGAAACCATCATGAAATCTTTTAAAAACTACACCAATTAGCATTAAAATTTGTGCGGATTGAATCAAATGTGAATTTTATGATTTCATCATGTCTTTTAACTTATCCATACATTTTTCTTTAAACATCATCTCACTCGCATTGTGAGAAGAGCCATTTACACTTTCGGTTTCGTTCATTTTAAATGAAGATTATATTATCACATAAGAACTAATAATAGTAAAAATAGCCAGGCTTAGCCCGTAAAAATAAATAGCTAATTCCGATTTTGCCTAAAGCACATTTGGCACACCTAGCTTTGCCTGCATTCAATCCAGGCAATGCGCGAAATCACATACGATTTCGTACTTTGCCTAAAAGGCATTCGCAATACGCGAATTGCCTAGGCAAACTGAGATTTGCCGCCACTTCCGGCTTTGCCGAAAACATATGTACTGCGTTCGCAGCAGTGGTGTGGAAATGAGTTACGAGTTGCTTCCGCCGTGCCTCTGTATTTAGAGCGTTCCCGTCCGTGAACTACACGTCGCACGAAAATTTTGTCGATACAAAAGTTGTTGGAAATTGAGTCCCCTACAACTTTGCTATTTAAATAAGTCACTTATTTTCATTATAAATAGTCAAAAAGTGGAAAAACTGCGCCACTTTCCTAATTTTCCACACTTTTTGCTTATTGTTAACGACAAATAATTTTTTTACAACAATATCAACACAATGAAAATTGTAGAGAATCAAATTCTCTACAAATTTGTTATTCACCTCTTTTATCGAAAAACGCAAAATACGCGTGTAAATCGACGAAAACACACAATCGAAGATGGCGGACACTTCCGGTCATTAATTCTTGGACAAGTATGTGATTTCTTAATCTACTCCGCGGGGGACACTTAACTGCGTCGAAACTTCTCCGCCCGCGGTTTTTCCGGTGACAAAAGTCTAAAATGATTGGGCTAAAAATGAAGGTCAAGTTCGTTAGCCAGCCATTTTGGATAAAAATTCGAAAAGTGAGCGCCTTTGCAAAATTTTGTAGACCACGTTCTTAAGCTTCAAAAGTTCTTTGTACGGTTATAAGTAGTACTCAAAAAGATAAACCATTTATCGTTATGACTTTTTTAAATAAAAAAATTACCGGATTTACAGCATTTACAAAATTCCAACAAAAAAAACGAAAATGAACATATTAAGTCAAACGACGCACGATATGAAAAAATGTCAAAGAAAAACGTTGAATTTTGAACACCCTACAAGATTATCGCAACAACTTTTCAAATTTTCTTGCAAAATCGAAAATACAAATTTTGACCGCACAAAAAATAATGAAAAGTCAATAATTCCATTTTGCGGGTCAAAGTTTGCAAAATACTAGAAAAGTGATTCAACAAAAATTGTGCACCTAAAAAAGATCTCCAAATTTATTATTGATCACTTTTTTACAGGACATGCAGTTTTTGTTTTATTCTTTAAAAACAACATTAAAAATGAAAACATTTTGGACAAACCACACAAGCTGCGAAAAAAAATAATAAGACAAAAGTTATCTATGTTCAGTGATTGGAATATCATCCACACTGTGAAATTTCCTTCGACGGTTGTTATCAATAATGAAGTGAATTCATATAAGAATGTGTTACTTTGGTCATACGGTCCATTAAAAATAATAGTGGATTCAGTTGTCAAGAATCAAGCTTTATTCGTCAATTTCATTAAAACCGACGTACGTTTCGACCTTGTCGCAGGCCTTCTTCTAGGTATACATAACCTAAGTTAACATAATTTACATAGATGTAATAAACTAAAAACATTTATAATGAACAAACAAAAACAAAAACAAAAAATTTGTAACAAACAAAAATATTTTAAATTTACCTGTAGTGATTAAATCATTCAAGACATTTCAATTTTTGGTTATTTTCCAAAAGAAACATATTTTTTGGAGTGAACCAAAATTAGTTCTTATGTATTGTTAAACATTAAAATTTATAAATAACATGATTAAATAGTGTCCTTTAAAAAATTTAAAAATTGAAACCTCAAAATTTTCGAGGCTCCAATATAGTGATTTTACTACACTTTTGAATAAATATACGAAGCAGGTGTTTTGATTTGGAAGTGCAAACATGGAATAACAAAATACATTATGGATAAAGTCATATTTTCATGAGTAATTAAGAAAGACGGATATTAAAATAGAGACCCAAATGGAAAGTGCGCCAAAGTAAATTGGGTTTAAAAATTAATATAACATTTTTATTTTTAAAGTTTGTATATAAATCGGTTATAAAATGGTTTGATAAATTTTATTTATATTTGACATTTCGATTTTTAAATTGATTGCATTTTTAATGAATTTATTTATAAAAATGGATTCTAGGATTCTTCGTTTGTGTGTATTATTTTCACGAGCTAAAATTTTGATATTTTTAATCTCAAAATCTAAATAATGATTAAATTGCCATGCATCTTGTGACAAACCAGTATTTTGATTGCCTATTTCCCAATCTGGTTTATGTTCATAAATGCGAGTTTTTAGTCTCCTGCCAGTCTCACCAATATAAATTTTATTGCAACATTTACAATTTATCATATATACAATACAAGATGAGTTTCCTTTATTGTCTTTATCTTTATTTAAAAAAAAAGGAAATTTATTAAGTGTTTGGTTGTTAGTTAAATAAACATTAATATTGAATTCTTTTAAAGAACCCCTGAGACGTTCCGAAAGACCTTCAACATATGCCTGCAAAAAACGTCGGATTGAAAAGTATTAAAAAGTATTAGCATTTTAAATGCGTTTCAATTCTGCTTTTTGATGCGGAGAAAAGGTTTGAAAAGTATTGATTCGCATTAAGGTGGTTTCCGAAAAAATCGATCTCTGGTAGAATTGTTTAAAGTCGAGCTTATATTTCGAGTAGAATGTTTTTTTATATGCTAAATTAATTTCAAATTTTTCTACCACACTGATGTCGAGATAATTAATGTTAAAGATTACTACTTTAACACAGAATGCATGGGAAATGCACAGGTACTCTCCATATTTTAATTTGTAGTAATAAAACGCTCTGGTAGAGAACTTAAAAGAATGTGTCCACTTGTGCTGCTTGAAAATACAAATATGTCAAAGATTCGCGATCAGGCAATACTGTCCCATCTCTCCTGCTTTGCTTGTTGTAGGAACTCGATACTCTCACACACACACACAGTTGGTCAGTGATGGTTAGTTTCAAATTGCGACGTTTCACGATCTACGAATCTGCCGCTGGCATAGGATTGGTGACAATACGTATACACACGTACTACGAATTCTGAGCCAGGAGCGCATTAAAATATTGAGTATGCGGGACCATGAAATTTTTTCAATACAGGATACAACGACAGGCGCCCCGCGGGACTCCAATATTTGTACGAGTGTTGGACTACCTTAAGCATTACCTCTCGCTGAATGCGAGACTTCAACGTGCATGCTTTGCATTCCTAAGTATTGGATCGCATTTAATTCAGCCACGCATAACTCCAAGCACCGGTCGAGAATTTTTATACTTCGAATTAAAAAGTATTGTTTCGCTTTAAGTTTATCCGTGACAAATGCGACTATCAAAGAAATTTCTTCAAAAGCAGAAAAAAGTAGTTTTTCAATGCTTAATTATTTAATTGATTCTTAAAATATATTTTATATGTACAATATTTTACATATATATATAGTAATTACATAATTTGAATCTTAAATCAAACGCAAGTTATAGGCTTTTAGGTATTGGTTTGAAATCCCTGATTAACACTAGCCTATTAAAGTGGAATCAGGAAGAGAGAAAACAACTTTGTGGTTTAAGTAAGTAAAACAATACCATTTATTGGTACACAAATATATTGGCTTGACAACAGGAGTGCGTAGCACGTACAATTTGTATTTTCGCTATGGGAACATGGGAACGACTGACTCGACTCGTCAGCGTTGCTCCGTTCCGCGCCAAGGCTTCTCGCCCCACCCGAGTCTATACCCCCACTCTCCCCACTCTATACCCCCATGTAGGTAGAGCCTACATCACTCCCCCCCAAATGAAAATCAGGAGTTATACAATTTATTGTGGAATGAGTGATATACATTTTACACTTGATGAATTTTGGGAAGAGTGGGTTAAAGAAATGAATTTTTATCATTAAGGTAACGTAGGTGACATGATTTGTACTTATACTACGTGTAGTTACTGAGGAATTTGGCCGCTTCTATGATTATAATGACTTAAAATGGTCGAGAGTTCACAACCTTTTGTTATTTACAATTGAGTGGTAAGAAAGTTTACTTGCGTAAAGCATAGTAGTTTCTTTAAAAGTAAACATAACGCAGTCGTTGAGGTTATTTCGGCCTGTGGTTAATATATGTGGTTTGGAATATAAAATAAGATTCTCATATAGATAGTAACCTAGTGGTTGATGTTAGTTTCGCTTTGTAGCTGATTCGTATGGCTAACAATACATGGTCGAAACGGCCGTCCGGGGCGACGAAGTGGGCTGGCAGGAATTTATTGTGTCGCGTTATTTTGGCCTGTTGGCAATTGATGCATTGTTTGCACCATTTCGCCACGTCTCTACACATGTCGGGCCACACGTATTGTTGGCGGATCAGTCTGTCTATGACTTTCGCACTAGGGTGCGCCGCGGAGTGAAAAAGTTGGAAGACCTCTTTGCGTAGGACTGCGGGTAGATACGGACGTATCGTCTGTACATGGATGTCACAGTTCTTTTACTACGGGATCTGACACGCGGTTCTGTTCGTCTCGGTTTATTTATACTTCGTTCATGGCTTGTCTTACCGATAGCGCTGGCCATTGGCACTAGGAACTCGGACACGCCCGCTGCTGCATCGGGTTCCGCTTTTTCCGGAGTGTCGGAAAGGGCGCTAACGCGTTTCGCGTTCCTGTTAACGATCTCGTGGACCTTGTCCGCGCGTTCCACGAGTTTCTTCTCGTCACTCTCGTCATCGATGATGACTCGGATATCGGTCGGCAAACGCTCCTTCCAGACCGTTATGATCGTGCTGCGTGGGACTGAACCTGCCGCTAACTCGAACATATCCTGAAGGAACGTGGACGGTTTCCGATGTCCCATCTCCGAGTGCTTGAAGAGCCTGTCTAACTTTTGCTCTGCCGTTTCGGAATATTCTTTTAAGAGGGCTTTTTTTAATTGCTCGTACTTTCCGACGGGGCTCAAATTTTGGAAAGTGCTACTTATACCGCGCATCGTCTCAGTGTCCAAGTTGTTAAAGACGCTCACCAATTTATCCTCATCCGTCAATATATCGCGGCATAGGAACTGTGTTTCCAGTAACGCGAACCATGCTTCTGGGTCGTGCTTCCAGAATGACAGGCCTTTTATGTCGCGTATATTGGGTTTTGAGGCGGTAGCTAGTGAGCCACTGGTCGGGGGCCCGGTCGTGTCGACGTTAAGGATCGTGTTTTCCACTGCGTTTTCAAGGGAGGAGGACGGGTCTATGCGTTCCGGGGGACTTTGGATATTTTTCGCAACTAATTCGAAAAGTTTATCGAACTTAGTTGCGAGTTCCTGCATTTGGATCTTGAGGATCCTATTTTCCTCGAACAACCCCGCGACCTCGTTTCCGTCACGCGTATCTTCCCCCATGTTCGCGTTCTTCTCTTTATTTTGCGACTTTTCGTCTTCCGGCATCGTTCTATCGTACTGTCTACCGCTACGCGTTACTTTTCGTGAGTTAACCGGAGAGCGGGGAATCATATGACACGATGTGGCGATCTCTGGAGTTATTAGAACAACAAGGTAACGTTACAGTAATATTAATCACAAAAAACACAGGTACCCTGAAACGCGTCTGAGCTTAAGTAGTGGGAAAACGCGCAATTCCTTCGGTGCAATTCGGACCTTCCCCTTTTTAGTTCATAATTGTCCCGAAATAAATAAACAATGAGGGTAAGCATATTTTCGCCATATTGCGTGACAGCCAGTTGAAAACAACAATTCTGTTTGAATAACCTGTTAAGCTTTGTACAAAGGGGGAAAAATATATATAATTCTCGTCCCCTATCATTGCAAAACAAATTAATCTACCTTCGACATGTACCCTGTCACGATTTGTAATTGACAAGGGTTTCTTATACGCAATTTATTAGGCAATTTGGTAATTAGTCGACGGGACGCTATCGGCATACATGGAAATTTGTGGGAATTTGTTACACACCCATATTCATGTAAAAAAAAAATATATATATATGTATACCATTGCTCAAGAGGGAACACTTTTTACAGAAAAATATAGGAAAATATGTCACGCATTCATCATAAAAAGTAGAAGACAATGGCTTCAAGCAAAAAGGTACAACATGTTTCCATAACCCTACATCACTCAATGCATTTGAAAGTAGTCACGTCAATATGACGCGCCACCAGAGCGGAAAATATCATTCAAATTAAAAATGTTGTATGACTACCCATACGCTATTTAATGTGAGTAAAACGTTTGGTTGTGAACTCTAAAAAAAACCCAAATTATAATTGTTGAAAAACCCGTGACATTTTATAATAGCGTCGTGAAATGACAGGTGCGTCGTCGTGCGCGTCATAGCATTATACAGGTTATGATTTTCAAATGAAAACAGTTACATAAAATGCGTACCTTACAAACAAAAATATATTTGAAGTCAGTGCAGATGTGTTGAGTGCTCTCCGTTTCAAAACAAAATCAGCTGGGCCTGCGGGTTTATATATATGTATATATCCAGCGTCGTTGAGTAATTCTTTAAATACAGTAGGGGAGGTGCAGAAAATGTTCAAAAGTTATAGAATTTCCAATAAAATTTTCGTCGCAGGCCCTGTATCCTTTTTAATCCATTCAGAATTCCATTTAAATTAATCCATTCCATTCCATTTGGTTAAAATAGTGGATGTGAGAGTGTGCATGTTTACAAGTGACGCCAAGCCAAGTCAAGTCAAATTTTCCAGAGACGTCGGGGTCACCAATATAGGCTTTTAGGTATTGGTTTGAAATCCCTGATTAACACTAGCCTATTAAAGTGGAATGAGGAAGAGATAAAACAACCCCGTGGTTGAAGTAAGTAAAACAATACCGTTTATTGGTACACAAATATATTGGCTTGACAACAGGAGTGCGTAGCACGTAAAAGGACCCCGCACCAAATGTACAGAAAAAAGCCTTATGATAAAAAATTCTAAAAAAAATTTTTTCTTGTATATTCGAACCTGCAAACTAAAAATTCAAAACAAAAATGTCAGAAATATGGATAGTTTTTAGACAAACACTTGTCCAAAGTTTCGATTTTTACATGTATTTTAATGGAAAAATGCTTATTTTAGCAAAATGTTTTTTTTCCTCAAAAATGCTATGATAGATTTGACTAAAACTTTTATATTTTGACGATCAGGCGTACCGAATCAAAAGATTCATACCCACGAACTAGAAAGATTAACGATTCTTTGGGTATACAGCATGTTTTTGGGGGTGTTTTTGTACCCTAAACATCCAAGTAACATATATAAATCATCATTTCTTAGTAACTAAAATCAATAAAAATTTTTATTCAACTGCTACGGTATGAAACGACTTTTCAATAAGTGGAGTAAGCGTACATAGCAAGAATATGTTTTAACCTAATTTTAGGGGATGTTTTACCATCCCTTAAACAATGAGTCTGAAGTTCCTAACGCATTAATCAATAACGAAAAATAATTTTATTTTTAAATGCATGAGAGCTTCTATTTTATGACAGAAAATAGTTGCGTACAACCCTAAAAACTTCTTAAAAGCACTTTCAACCCCTCATCAGATATAAAACTCACCCAGCTACCCCTAAATACTTTTAAAATTCAACAAAACCAACCTAATTCAAAAATCCGCCCAGTTTTTGCTGATAATAATTTCAATTGATGCCAAAGGGGCACACATAAAGTCTCAACCCTTCAGCACATGTAGAACTCACCCCAGCCACCCCCGAATATTTTAAACGTTCAATAAAATCACCATAATTTCAAATTACACCAGGATTTTTCCGAAAATGTTTTCAGTTGATGCCAAAGGGACAAAAAAATGTTTCAAAACCTCAGCACATATAGAACTCACCCCAGTCACCCCTAAATATTTTTAAAATTCAATACAATCACCCTAATTTCAATTGAAATTATCATCAGCAAAAACTGGGCGGATTTTTGAATAAGGTTGGTTTTGTTGAATTTTAAAAATATTTAGACTTGGATGAGTTCCACATGTACTGAGATGTTGAGACTTTTTGTGTGAACCGTTCGCATCAATTGAATAAATTATTATCAAAATTTTGGCTCATTTCAGAATTGGGGGGTTTATATTGAATTTTAAAAATATTTATGAGTGACTGGGGTGAGTTCTAGATGTGCTGAGGGGTTGTGACATTTTTTGCCCCTTTAGCATCAACTGAAAACATTGTCAGAAAAACCTGGCGAACTTTGGGATTAGCGTGATTTTATTGACCTTTTAAAATATTAGGGGGTGGTTGGGGTGATTTCTACATGCGCTGAGGTGTTCAGACTTTACTATTCCCCTTTGGCATCAACTGAAAACATTTTCAGAAAAATCCTGGTGTACTTTGAAATTAGGGTGATTGTCTTGAATTTTAAAAATATTTAGGGGTAACTGGGGTGAGTTCTATATGTACTGAGGGATTGAGACACTTTTTTGTCAGTTTGGCATCAACTGAAAACATTATCAGAAAAACCTGGCGTATTTTTGAATTTGGGTGATTTTATTGAACTTTAAAATATTCGGGGGTGGCTGGGGTGAGTTCTACATGTGCTGAAGGGTTGACACTTTATGTGTGCCCCTTTGGCATCAATTGAAATTATTATCAGCAAAAACTGGGCGGATTTTTGAATTAGGTTGGTTTTGTTGAATGTAAAAAATATTTAGGGGTAGCTTGGGTGAGATTTATATCTGATGAGGGGTTGAAAGTGCTTTAAGAAGTTTTTAGGGTTGTACGCGACTATTTTCCGTCATAAAATAGCAGCTTTCATGCATTTAAAAATAAAATTATTTTTCTTTATTGATTAATGCGTTAGGAACTTCAGACTCATTGTTTAAGGGATGGTAAAACATCCCCTAAAATGAGGTCAAAACATATACTTGCTATATACGCTTACTTCACTTATTGGAAAGTCGTTTCATACCGTAGCAGTTGAATAAAAATCTCTATTGATTTTAGTTACTAAGAAATGAGGATTTAATGGTATACTACTACTTGGATGTTTAGGGTACAAAAACACCCCCAAAAACATGCTGTATACCCGAAGAATCGTTCATCTTTCTAGTTCGTGGGTATGCATCTTTTGATTCGGTCCGCCTGATCGTCAAAATATAAAAGTTTTAGTCAAATCTATCATAGCGTTTTTGAGGAAAAAAAACATTTTGCTAAAATAAGCATTTTTCCATTAAAATACATGTAAAAATCGAAACTTTGGACAAGTGTTTGTCTAAAAACTGTCCATTTTTCTGACATTTTTATTTCGAATTTTTAGTTTGCAGGTTCGAAAATACAAGAAAAAATTTTTTTTAGAATTTTTTATCATAAGGCTTTTTTCTGTACATTTGGTGCGGGGTCCTTTGTATTTTCGCTATGGGAACATGGGAACGACTGACTCGACTCGTCAGCGTTGCTCCGTTCCGCGCCAAGGCTTCTCGCCCCACCCGAGTCTATACCCCCATTCTCCCCACTCTATACCCCCATGTAGGTAGAGCCTACAACGTAACTCCGTCTGAAATTATCCGCATGTGGGAAGACACGAATCCTAACCGCACACGACCGATTTTATCTCTACATAAGTCCTAACACCTAACCATCTAAGCTAACGGAGCGCGCTGAGAACTTATGTGCGAAAAATAATAGCAATTATCCGATTTCCTACATTGGAGATTATTTTCATAGACTCAAGGAATTATATGAATAATTACTTTTTTCTAGTTTTCAAGTTATCAATTTTTTCACACCTAATGCAACAGTAAATATATATATTTTTAATAAATAAAAAATTGATATAAAAATAAAATAGTTAAAGCAACTTAAGCCCACGTTCATCGCTTAAAAAGTACTGTATTTCTATCGAGCAAATAGCGTAATAAAATATCGATATATAATTTAAAAAATCACAATTACTGCAGTTTCACAATTAGGTATATTCATATTATATAAAAAGGCCGCGGCTACGTGTACCGCAATTTCGGTTCGAATAGCTGCATTTTTTCGGTACGAATAAGGGGAGCTGGAAAAAGGGGCTATTTGTACCGAAATTTCTATAGAAATAACCGCATTTTTTCGGTACGTGTAGACACTTTCTTATAAAAACGTAGTTCAGTACGTGAGTCCCAGACTCAAATGTCCGGACTTATAGATAGATAGATAGATAGATGGATAGATAGATAGATAGATTTTTTTTTGTATGAGGAGGGGAAATCTTGCATAAGACACCCAGCTAAAGGCTGGGTAGTGTCGGATTCTTACCGACTATAACCCCTCCTCCTTTCTACCTACCTAAGTCTTCGGAAACCGCTTTCGCATTACTTCAAAGACTTGGGTCATGGGCCAGTGTGCCTAATCGGCGCTCGCCATCGTGGATAATCTGCGTCTTTCGAGCTAACCTACTCACCCATCTCCGGTAGCCGGTGTTAGGTGTTCAGTCGATAAGTTTTCGGCTCCATTTCAGGCTTTCTTCTTTACGGTTGACGGCGGAC
>CAKNYM010053485.1:0-37182 GCA_932195095.1 Andricus curvator
TTCATTTATTTCGTTGAAAATTTATCTTTTTGACTGTCTTCTAAAAAATTGTTTTTGGCTTTAAAATTCAACTCTTTGTTTAAAAATGTAACCGTTTTGTTTAAAATTCATCTCTTTGATTGAAAGTTCAGCTATTTTTTACTATTTTCAACTATGGTTGAAAATTATTTTTTTTTTTTTAACTACTTGGTTGAACATTCATCATTTTTGGTTGAAAATTATATTTTTTGTTGAAAATTCACATTTTTAGGTCGATAATTCAACTTTCTAATAAAAAATTTGCGATTTTGGTTTAAAAATTCGACGATTGGGTTGAAAATGGAAATATTTTTCGTTAAATTTTACTGGTTTTCGTTTTAAAAATCGACCATTTGGTTGAAAATTCGTCTCTGTATGTTGAAAATTAAACTATTTGGTTTCAAATACAAATCATTTTGATCAGAAGTAATCTTTTTTGTTCGAAAATGCTCTTTTTTGTACAAAATTCAAATTTTTTGTTCAAAATCCGTCTTTTCTGATAGAAAATTCATCCTTTTTAAAAAGAAAATTTATTCTTTCGGATTTAAAATTCATCTTTCTTTGTTGAATATGAACATTTTTGCTGAAAATTCAACTGTCTTCTTGGCTCGAAAATTCCACTATATTTAGTTAAAAATTTAACTGTTGGGTTAAAAATTAATTTTCCTATAATTCAACTATTTTGTTTGAAATTTATCTTTATATTATCTTTATTTATCTTTATCTTTATTTATCTTTATTTGCAAATTGTGTTTTTCGTTAAAAATTTACCTTTTGAGGTAGATAATGCAACTGTCTTCTAAAAAAATTCGTCTTTTTTGCATGAAAACTGAACTATTTAGTTACAAATTTAATCATTTTTTTCAAATTCGTATCTTCTGATATAAAGCTCAAATAATTTTTTGTGAATGCAACTGTTTGGTTGAAAAGAATTTTCTTTCATTTCACTATTTGTTTGGACATTCATTATTATTTATTGAAAGTGATCTTTTCTGTTGAAAATTCTTTGGTTTGATAATTTAACTGTTTTCTAAAAAATTCAATTATTTTCCCGGGAAGTCATCTTTTTTTTTTAGAAAATTCTTGTTAAGAATTTGTCTTTTCGAATAGACAATTTGTCTATTTGAATTGAAAATCCAGCTTTGATGGTAGAAAAGTCGTCCTTTTTGGTTGAAAATTTATCATACTTGGTTAAAAGTTACCTTTTTTGTTGAAAATCTCACTATATTCTCAAAAATTCGTATTTTTGGCTCAAAAATTCAAATATTTAGTTGAAAATTCAACTATTCTGTTGAAAATTTGTCTCTTTTTACCGAAAGTTCAAGTAGTTGGTTGCAGATACAACTGTTTTGCTAAAACTTTATTGAATCATCAGCTATTTCGTTGAAAATATTTCTTCCTTAGTTACAAATAATTTTTTTTGTTGTTGAAAATTTACCTTTTCATGTAAGTGAACCTAATAAATACAACATCTTCCAGACTAACAGTACTTATCTTCCAGACTAACTGCTGTTAGTCTGGAAGATGTATTTATTACGTTCTCATACCTAAATTTATGAATTAGGACAAGAAAAATTTCATGTTTGAAGGCACCGAATTAATTTGTAGACCTAATAAGTACACTTATTTAGTTATAAAAAAGTGATTAATAAACAAATATTTCTCTGTTTCAGGTGAGTTACTTCTGAGGATCTTTTAAATCAACGTCGTGAGTTCTGACATTCTTTTCTCTAATTCGTTGACTTGGTGAGGTCATTTATGAAGAAATTAATATTCATCAACAACAGAAGTCTAAAAATAATAAAATAACTGGTAGAGAGTAGAAAATTGTTAAACTGTAAAAATATTGTTTGTTGGTAAAATGGATTACGAATGTTCCTGCCATTGGAGAAATTCTGAATAATTCTGTTCCACAGTTGTTTTTACGAGCAGGAAAGCTTTATTTGCACCAATCGAAAGCTCCCATTTGATCAATGAAAGAGCCAGTACCTACTTTTATTACTCCTCGATATCAATCGTCCGCGGCAACCGCACATTGTTTATCGACTACAGTATCGAAGTCTGCATCATAGATTATATAACTTTATTCGCAGATGCGTGTAAACTGAAATTTACGAGCACCATTTACAGCATCCTTGAATTCCTTATATGCATGTATATCGTACATGTAAATGCAAAAATGTTTACAAGCAGTGTGGGTGTAAATCGTGAAATGCAACTGCATCTGCTGCTTCTATGAATATCTGAAGGAAGAACGTTCATCCTAAATCTGATGAGAATATTTGCGATCTAACTTTTTCAACAAAACAAGAAAGGAATCTAAAAATAAATCAATCCTATCTAAAAAGAACTGGGTTGTTTAAATCTCCTCATCCCATACT
Source organism: Andricus curvator (assembly GCA_932195095.1). Taxonomy (NCBI): domain Eukaryota; kingdom Metazoa; phylum Arthropoda; class Insecta; order Hymenoptera; family Cynipidae; genus Andricus; species Andricus curvator. The sequence goes on from CAKNYM010053485.1 coordinate 2,400, forward strand.
TTCCCTACTCTTCTCGTCTACTTCCCCTCCGATCACTACTATTCCTCCTCTTATATACACACTGCTCCACTTTCCAAACCTTCCCCTACTACTCTCTACTTCTCCCTTATCAACTTTCTCTATTACTCCCTCATTAACTTTCTCTACTTCCTCTCCCGTTCCTACTTCTCGACCCTCTCCCTTCCTCTCATCAGCCTCGCTTCCATACTACACCTCCCCTACTCTCCACTCCTCACGTCCTCTACGTCCCCACCACAGCACCTTATCACCCTCATTTTTTCTCCCTTCACTTCACCTACTTCTCACTTACACACTTTTCCTCCCCCTATCATTCCATCCACTAATAGCTCCCTTTCTCCACCCTACTTACACACCTATCACTTCCCTTTCTCTAGTTTCACTTTCACCCTACTTACTCACCCTTACTTTGTTCAATATACTTCCCCTACCTATGCATCCTTACTTTCCTCGTACTTCTCCCATACTTCTCCAGCTTTCAATACGCCCCCACCCCTCACGTACATTCCCCTACTTCGCTACCCCATCTCACTTTCCTAACCCTACTCACCTTCACCCCCTAGTACCTCTCCCATACTTTCCTTACCTCCGCTTATAAAAAATCCCTTACTTTTCCTCTCCTTGCTTTCCCTCTCATCACTTCCCCTCTCCTCACGTCACCTCACCTACTCCTCCTCACTTCCCAAGTAGCTCTCCCCAATAATTCCCTAATATGTCACTCCTAACTTCCCCTACATCCCTTTCCCTTACTTTACACACTTCCTCTCAATCTTCCCCTCAATTCCCCTTCCGGGCAAAAAGTACGACGAACGTGCGAGCACCCAATTTAAAAAAAAAATAATCAACAAATAATCCCCTCCAATAAGAAAAAGTATGGAAACCCTTATGCGAATTGAGAAAAAATTGCGATTTTTAAGTACTCTTGCATGGTTAAACAGAAACTTTCAAATTATTGAAAATATTATATACAATTTATTTTTGTGCTTTTTTTGCTGGAAGTTAGTATTTTGAAAAAATAATTTTGATATAAAATCACAGAGCTTCGAGGAAGAATTGAAATTCCTGAAAATTTCAGATTTCTTACTTTTTTCACCTAAAATTAACATTTTTTAACAAAGGTAATCAGAGGTATTCCCAATTAAAAAAAATTGTAGTTTATGATAACACAGCCACACAAAAAAAAATCTTTTTTTGGGTCTGGAGGTCAGACCATGTTTACTATATGTTTTTGGGGTCGCTGAATTCGAATCCAAGGTTAAAAAAAACCCCGCACGTCAGGGTTCTGACATAACCTCGAAAAAATTCATAAAAAATCTGTTTCCCGGTCTGGAAGTCAGAGCATGTTTACTATATGTTTTTGGGGTCGCTGAATTCGAATCCAAGGTTAAAAATATCTCAGCACGTCAGGGTTCTGACATAACCTCGAAAAAATTCATAAAAAATCTTTTTCCGGGTCTGGAGGTCAGACCATGTTTACTATATGTTTTTGGGGTCGCTGAATCCGAATCCGAGGTCCAAAAAACTCAAGCACTTCATGTTCTGACCGTGAAAAATATTTTTCATCAGCTTTTTTGAGGTTATGTTAGAACCCTGACGTGCTGGGGCTTTTTGGACCTCGGATTCGAATTCAGCGACCCAAAAAACATATAGTAAACATGCTCTGACTTCCATGCCCGGAAAAAGATTTTTTTTTGTGTGGCTGTGTAATGTTTTAAAACCTTTATTGGTATTTAAAAAAGAATTATTAGATTTTTTTAAACAGAAATTGACAATAATTCAAAATCATTAGATCTTTATATTTCATAATTTTTGAAAAATTGATATTTTCACACAAAAATCATTATCGGCTGAAAACGACTTTCAATTTTGAATAGTTTCAGGTTATTTTGAAGTTTTTCACATAAAATCGGTTGTTTTAACGAAAATTCATCAGATCTCGAAAAAGATTTAGAATTCTGAATAATTTTTTTTCACGTCATTCGAATGTTTTTTCGTTCAAAATTGCTATTTTTAATACAAAATTATTAGTTTTACAATTTTTCAACCAGCTTTAATAAATTCGGTCCGTGTTAGTAATTTGCGTCAGAAATTGAAATTTGTATCAAAAAGTCATCATATTTTAAAGGAGATTAATAATAATAATAAGTTTTTATCCCCGAAAATTGGTATTTTTAATTTAAGAAATTATATTTATAACATTTCTAAGAAGATTCATTAGGTTTTAATAATTTTAGGTTATGTTTTCGTTTCATACCAGAAATCGGCACTTTTGAGGAATAATAATTAAATTTTTTAGAATTGTACTCGAAAATAGGTTATTTTGAACAAAAAACATTTAGTTTAAAAGAGGACTTACAATCCTATAGAATTCTTTGTCATCTTAAATTATTTTTTTTTTTCAAAAATTACTATTTTTGATGAAATATCATTATATTTCAAAGAATATTTACAATTTTTGGACAATAATAGGGTTTGTCAGCGTTTTTCACCGGAAATCGGTTATTTTATTAAAAATGATTATCTTTGCTTTTCTTTTCTATTATTTTAGATAAAAGATACTATGAAATGCATACATTTTGTAATTATATATAAATAGTAAATATAGTTGATGAAGATTTTGATTTTTTTGAAAAATTAAATAATTTTCTTTTCGAGTAACTAAAAAGGAGAAGGGTTATGATAACGTTATTTTGGATAAGGGATAAGACAAAATTATCGCTTTTAAAGTTTAAGATTTTTTTTTGAAAAAATCCTATCGGTATACAAATACGAAAATTTGTGTAAATCAAGAATTAATCAATAATTGCAATCAGTTAAAGTAGGGCTGAAGTACCAAAAATGTTCAAAATAGGTCTTAATTTAATTTTTTTTGTTTTGAAAAGGATTTTTTTAGGACAAAAGTACCAGAAAAGTCCCACCGAATTATTTTTAAGTATTCACAAGTCCTAAGTATTTTCTGAAGTCAAAAGTACTAGAAAAGTTCCAGCTGATTGTTTTTAGAACGCTTACAAGTAAGATAAGTAAGTAAGATAACGTTTATTTTTCAGCCTGCTGGCCTTACAAAATTTACTTGCTTACACTTCCATTTTTTACAGAATTTTCTTAAAACTGACCCCTAAATCTAACATTCTTCCACACCTTATCTCAAACGCCGCTCGCTCTTATCGCCTTGCCTTTCTCGCTTCGCCTCGCCTCTCACGCATGTCCCTACTTTCTCGCTTTGCCTCGCATTACCAAACTCTGCCTCCGCAGCTAATACCTAATACTTATCTACTATTTACAATGTTTACATTTACTTATATTTACTTCCTACTCTATTAAAAATCTTTCCTTCTCCATTCCTGTTTCTCCTTCCTTCTCTTCTTCTCCATCTTACCCAAGAATCCCTTCACCCATGCTACTGCCCGTTTGTCCCCCCTTTCACGCATCAATATCATCATGCTTATCCCACTCCTTTCCACCTCTACGCACTCCTCCAACCAGTGCTCCACTCTTGCCTTCCCCTTCCCACATAGTTCACACATCCTCTTTTCCCTAGCGATCCAGAGCCTATTAAAACCCTCCATGCACCCACGTCTCATCCTCGCCATAAGCTCCTGACTTCCTTTCTCTCCTTTCTCACACAAATATTGCGCTCCCGCCCTTGGCATAATCCACATATAGTTCCCATTAAACCTTGTCTCTCTTATTCTCTCTTCCCCTGCTGTCTTCTCTCTCTCCATGCTGTTTTTCGTAACCAACTCATATACACTCCTTCCTTCCTCATGCATCCTTCTCACTTTATCCATCTGCAGTCCATTCGTTATAAAATACCTTTCTCTTTCAACCTCCATCTTTCCACCCCCTCTCCTGTTCTCCTTCTCCCACCAAAACTCCCTAAACAGCTTACTTCCCCCCTCTTCCAAAAATTTCTCCTCATATTTACACCCCCGGCTCCCCGCTAGAATCCCTACACTCGTTCTTCCCGTCTCCCTCCTTACAATATAATTAGGCGTGTTCCTTGCCAGCCCCAGTGTCCACTTTATATACCTCTCCTGTGTCCTATTTACCTCTTCGCTTTCCTTCCACCCCACACCTCTACTCCATATAATAGCACACTCATACCAGTGAGTCAAACAATTTCATTCTCCTTCCAAGTATCGATGGGACTTATGTACTAAAAAAAGTACCGGAATAGTGCCATTCAATTTTACTTAAAAATCTAATAAGTCCCAAATCATAATAAAAATAATAATTAATAAAGAATCAAGTGGAACTTTTCTCGCATTTTTGTCCGAAAAAAGTGCTGATAAAACAAATCAAGTGTGACTTCTCCGGACATATTTTGAACTTTTTCGGTACTTTTTGGGCAGTACTTTTTTCCGTAAACATTAAAAAAATAATAAAACGGAACTTATCTAGTACTATTGTTCCAAAAATTATTCAGGACTTGTAATCATTTTAAAAGTATTCAGGACTTGTAAAAATTTTAAATGTATCAATTGGGACTTTTAGGGTGCGCTGGTCTTAAAAAAGTCCTACAAAAAAAAATCAGCGTGACTTCTCCAATGCTTTTGTCCTAAAAGTGTCATGATGAAACGGGATATATTTTGTACTTCTTTGGTACTACAGTCCTATTTCGAAACTACTTTTTTTATATAAGTCTCTACATGGAATTTAAAAAAATTCTAAGGAAAATTGGTACTTAAATACTGATTTGTGTAATACCTAGTACTTTGACGGTACTTGTTTTCAGTTCGTTATAGAATAATTGCGCCGTGAAAAGGTATCCTTGTTGTCAGCCATAGAAGATATTATAATTTACAATATAATCTCTATTCTAAGAATACTTCACCTTCGCAGGTTACGGAAAATTTTATATCTATATATACCAAAACCCTCTTCAAACCTCAGTCATAAATTGCTGATGGAACGAAAGTACAAAAAAATATTACGAAAGGATGGATTCGTTTAGTTCATTCCGTTTTAATGAGACTCCTCATTTCTTTTATTCCGAGTATTGTGAAGTTGGTTTCCCTATGGTATCAGAAGCTAATGGATATGCTATTTTCCTATTCTTGTTTTCTAATATCCAGGATTGAAGTATTTTAATAATCTTTGTTGTATAAATTATAATATTCATCGCATACATAAAAATAGAATTCATCGTAGGATAAAAATATTGCATGATTAAATTAATTATGGTTAAGGCAATAAAGCATAAACGAGGCTTTTCATGCAAGCTTAATTGGAAAGGGTTCAGGTTATATTGTATTAAGGAGATCATAGGGGATGATTTAATTGAAATTGACCCTTAAAGGAAACATCCTGAAGGCCTTTGGTTTTTTTCTGGAGAAAACTAAACCTGACTATTATTTTCTTTATTTTGTCTAATGTTTTATTTTCTATCTAAGAAAGTGGTTTATTCAAAAGTGGCTCAAGAATGACTTGACACAATGATGATAGTCTTTTATTCTTTGCCTTAGAAAATTTAATATTATATTTTGAAACATAAATTAGGAGGTGGACAGTTTTCTAAAGATTTTACAAAATTTCAAAAGATTTCAGTAGATATCTTTAGGTTTTGTGAAGTTTTACAAATTTTTTCAAATCATTTCAGAATATTTTAAGGGATTTACAATTATTTTAAGTGATTTTAAAGATCTCAAGAGACTTCAAGAATTTTATGGCGAAATCGAAAATTAGCATTGTTAAAAAAATAATTTTTAATTTAAGAAAAGCATTCCCATTCTTAATTGTAACTTACTTTCGAACTGAAATGAAGGCAAAATTTAGAAAAAAAATACATCAGGTAAAAATTGTTTGTTTGACAATAGTTATTGAGAATTTTATGTTTTAGCTTTTCCTTTCTGTAAACTTTCAAGTCTGATTTTATCGAAATGCTGTAGGGCTCATTAGTTCCTTGAAGGATTCTCTACAATTTTGTTTGGTGCATTTTCATTTAAAAATTTTCTTTAGGAATAATTTTTAATTTTATAAACAATAGTTACCTTAATTAAAATTTGAAAAATGATGTACCTAAAGAGAAAGAAAAATATGAAACTCTAAATAACCATTGTTGAGTAATCAATTTTAACTTGCCGTATTTTTTTCTAAAGGTCTCTTCCAGATCTCTTCCAAAATAAGTTATAATTAACAATATTTTGAAAATTTCAAAGTTTGAAATCAGTTCATTATTATAGAACCATTAATTATTTTATTTCCCTGAAACCTTTAGAAATTCTTAAAAAGCTTCTTTTTTCACAATCTTTAAAAATCTGAATTTTGAAGTTTCAGAATTTTTGAAATCTTCTGAAGATTTGAATTATTTCGGAATATTCTGAGAATTCTAAAACTTCAAAATATATTTTAAAATAATTCAATATTTTCCTAGCATTCTTAAACCCTGCATTTAAAAAAAATCTCTTCAAATCTTCTAGATTGTTCCTAGGAAATTTTGGAAATCTTTTGAAATTTTTTGAAATCTTCTTTAATAGTCTATTAAAGTTCCTTTTTCAAAACGAAAAAAAAATCATTAAAAATGTTTCTAGGAATCTTAGGATCGTTTTTTTATTATCTGGTAACCTATCAAAATCTTACAAAAATTTTAAAATACTTTTAAGTATTATGTACACAGTCTTTAAAAATCAACATTTGAGTTTACATTTTTAAAATTATTTTCAAGTTTCAAATTAATTTTTTCACTTGTGAAAATTTCTCAATATCTCTCAAACTCACGCGAATTTCTTCTAAAATTTTTGAGTCCAAACAATTTGCTTTAAAATCTTCTACATTCGTTTTCAAAATTTAAGAAAATCATTTGAAATTTTTTTAAATCTTTCTCAATGTTCTCTTAAAATTCAATTTTCAAAATAAACAATCTTCAAATTTCACAATTCTTAAAATGCTTGTTTTTTCTAAATATTCGAAAATATATATTTGTCTTCAATTTTTTGAAATCTTCTCAAGATTGAAATTATTTTCAAATCTGTTCCAAAATTTGACAAATTTGAAATATTTTTTTAAATAATGCGAAGTTTTTGTGATTTTTTAAATTCGGCAAAATAAAAAAATTGCCCTAAAATCTTCCAGACTGTTTTTTGGAAGTTTTGGAAATCTTTTGAAATGTTCTGAAATCTTTTTAAATATTCTCTTGAAGTTCATTTTTGATAACAAAAAATCATTTTAAAGTTGCCTAGGAATCTTCGAAACAATTTTTTATTATCTTGAAACCTTCCAAAATTTTTTAAAAGCTTCTAAATTTTATGGTTCAAATCTTTAAAAATGAACATTTTAGTTTACACTTTTCAAAACTTCTCAATATCTCTCAAACTTACTCGAATTTCTTCTAAAATTTTCTAGTCATGCAAAACTTTCACAATTTGCTTTCAAATCTTTTACATTTTTTTCCAAAATTTAAGAAAATCATTTGAAATGTTTTGAAATCTTTCTCAATTTTCTCTCAAAATTCAATTTTCGAAATAAAAAATCACCTCAAATTTTTCTAGGAATCTTAAGACAATTTCTTCAGTCTCTTGAAACCTTTCACAATTTGTAAAATTCTTGTTTTTTCTAATTATTCAAAAATATATGTTTGTCTTGAATTTTTTGAAATCTTCTCAAGATTGAAATTATTTTCAAATCTGTTCCAAAATTTGACAACTTTGAAATATTTTTTAAAATAACGCGAAGTTTTTGTGATTTTTTTTTTAAATTCTGCAAAATAAAAAAATTGTCTTAAAATCTTCCAGATTGATTGAAATCTTTTGATATTTTCTGAAATTTTCTCAAATATTCTCTTGAAGTTCATTTTTGATATCAAAAAACCATTTTAAAGTTGCCTCGGAATCTTAGGAACAATGTTATATTATTTTGAAACCTTTCAAAATTTTTTTAAAAGCTTCTAACTTTTATGGTTCAAATCTTTAAAAATCAAAATTTTAGTTTACATCCTTAAAAATCTTTTCAATTTTTAAATTAATTTTTACACTTTTAAAAACTTCTCAATATCTCTCAAACTTACTCGAATTTCTTCTAAAATTGTCTAGTCATGCAAAACTTAAACAATTTTATTTAAAATCTTTTACATTCTTTTTCAAAATTTAAGAAAATCATTTCAATTTTTTGAAATCTTTCTCAATTTCCTCTTAAAATTCAATTTTTAAAATAAACCATCACCTCAAATATTTTGCAGGAATCTTAAGACAATTTCTTTATTCTCTTGAAACCATTCACAATTCTTAAAATTCTTGTTTTTTCTAAATATTCATTTTGTGATTTTTTTTCTTCAAATTCTGCAAAACAAAAAAATTTCCTTAAAATCTTCCAGATAGTTTTTTGGAAGTTTTGGAAATCTTTTGAAAAGTTGCCTAGGAATCTTAGGAACAATTTTTTATTATCTTTAAACCTTTCAAAATTGTTTAAAAGCTTCTGAATTTTATGGTTCAAATCTTTAAAAATCAACATTTTGGATTACATTTTTTTAAATCAATTTTTTGAAATTTGTATTCATGTAAAACTGAAACAATTTCAAAATATTCTACATTCCTTTTGGAAATTTAATGAAATTATTAGTAATGTTTTGAAAATCGTTTTCAATTTTCTCTTGAAATCCATTTTTCAAAATAAAAATAAAACATTTCCCTTGAAACCTTTCACAATCCTTAGAAAGCTTATTTTTTCAAAATCTTTAAAAATCTACATTTTGTTTAAAATTTTTTGAAATCATCTCAAAATTGAAATTATTTTCGCATACGTTCAAAACTTCGAAAACTTTCAAATATTTTTTACATAATGAACAATTTTCAAAGTTAAAGTAATCTATTAACATAAAACCTAAAAAATTCTGTTATTTTTTGAGTATTTTCAGGTAATCTTCCAGTGATTGTAAGAAATAAAATATTGTCGTCAGACGAAACTGAAATAAAAAATCATTCTGACACCTTGACCTAGACTTTTCTTGAAATTTTGCCTGGTTTGAAATGGAATTATTCACGCGTGAAATATTGATATTAACCAGTTGACCAGGTTTTTTAAAAATCGAGCGATAAAATTCAGCTTCAATAAATTCTTGTATTTTCATGCAGCATTATTTGAAATATTTGGAATTTCCGAATGATAAGGTTGGGTCCAGGGAATAGTTCGAGAACTGAAATTCATTTGAACTTCAATTGCTAGGTACCAGTGCAATGGAGTTTCGGCGATCTGTTAATCGGCAGGAACGTAAATGTCTTTCGTTATCTGCACTTGGTGCTTATCGGTTCGACGAATCGCGTGGACGGAATCCGTTTTGGCGACCTGCTATTTGTCAGAAACTAATGAGGCGATTACAGCTACCAGCTCGATCGAAGCGAAGGGGTATTTAATTACGAGTTCCTCTCCTTACTGGGATTCTGAGTCTCTTCTGTTTCACGTTCGATGGAATTAGAGCCTAAGGGTGGCGTGAAAGACGCTTGCCTGTCTAGAATCTCTCGGATATGTATGCCTTACAATATTCATGTTCACCTCTTACATACCTGATAATTATTCTAATAACTAATCTCTTCATTAAAGCGCAATGTGACTTCATTAGCGTTCAATTTCAGAATATATTTGTATGATATTTGGGAGGGTCGGATTTCCGTCCGTCTATCGTACTTTTTGCCAAGAAAGAAAAGCGAGGGGAACTCTTAACTTATGACTCCTAACTTATAACTCTTACCTTATATCTCTTAACTTACAACTCTTAACTTATAACTCCCAACTCATAACTCCTAACTTATAACTTATAACGTATAACTCATCACTATTTACTTATAACTCATAACTCTTTACTTATAACTCTTAACTTACAACTCTTACTTATAACTCCCAACTTATTACTCATAATTATTCACTCATAACTCATAACTCTTTACTTATAACTCTTAACTTATATATGTTAACTTACAACTATTAACCTACATCTCTTAACTCACAACTCTGAACTTATAACTCTTAACTTAAAACTACTAACTAATAAATCTTAACTTATAACTCCCAACTTATAACTCCTAACTTATAACTCATAACTCTTAACTTATATCTCTTAGCTTACAACTCTTAACTTATAACTCTTAACTAATAACTCCTAACTTATAACTCATACCTCTTTACTTTTTACTCTAAACTTATAACTCCTAACTTATAACTCTTGACTCCTAACTTCACTGCTCACTCCTAACTCCAAGTTTCTAATTCATAGCTCCTAATTTCTACCTTCTAACTTCTAATTCCTGATTTCTAACTCCAAGAACCTAACCTCTAACTTATCACTTTTAACTTGTAACTTCTAACCCCTGACTGCTAACTCATTACTCCTACCTCCTCACTTCTAACCTCTAACGGCTAATTCCCAATTCCTAACCCCTAACTGGTGACTCCTTACTCCTAACTTTCAACTCCTAACCCCTGAATCCTAACCCCTGGCTTAGAACTCCTTACTTATAAATCTTAACTTATCACCCCTAAAAATAAACCCTAACCCTTAACTTCTGAGTCCTAACTCCAAACTACAAATTGCTTACTCCTAACTCATAACCCCTAACTTATAACCCCTAACTTCTAAGTCCTAACTTCTTACTCCCAACTCTTAACTTATAACTGATAACTTCTAAATCATAACTCCTAACTCCTAACTTATAACTCCTAACACATAACCCTATCCCCTAAAACCTAACCTCTAACGGGTAACTCCTTAATCCCAAAATCGAACTCCTAACTCATATCTTGTAACGCCTAACTCCTAATTCATAACCCCTGACTCCTAAATCCTGATACCCAACTCCATGCTGCTATTTCCTTATTCCTAATATTTAAATCTATCTTTCAACTCCTAACTTCTCACGCGTAACTCCTAACGCGTAACTCCTTACTCGTAACTCCTAACTTGTAACTTCTAACTCGTAATTCCTAAATCCTAACTCCAAGTTCTTAATTCATAGCTCCTGATTTCTACCTTCTAACTTGTAATTCCTGACTTCTAACTCCAAGAACCTAACCTCTAACTTATCACTTTTAACTTTCAACTTCTAACCCCTGACTGCCAACTCCTTACTCCTAAATCCTCACTTCTAACCTTTGACGGCTAATTCCCAAATCCTAACCCCTAACTGCTGACTCCTTACTCCTAACTTTCAACTCCTGAATCCTAACTCCTGGCTTATAACTCCTAACTTATAACTCTTAACTTATCACCCCTAACCCCTACACCCCTAAAAATAAACCCTAACCCTTAACTGCTGAGTCATAACTCCAAACTACAAATTTCCTACTCCTAACTCATAGCTCCTAACTTATAACTCGTAACACAAACCCCTAACCCCTAAAACCTAACCTCTAACTGGTAACTCCTTACTCTCAAAATCTAACTCCTAACTCGTATCTTGTAACGCCTAACTCCTAATTCATAACTCCTGACACCTGACTCCTAACTCCTAATACCCAACTCCTTACTGCTATTTCCTTACTCCTAACATCTAAATCTAGCTTTCAACTCCTAAATTCTCACACGTAACTCATAACCCGTAACTCCTAACGCATAACTCCTTACTCGTAACTCCTAACTTGTAACTCCTAACTCGTAATTCCTAACTCGTAACTCCTAACTTGTAACTTCTTACTCGTGACTCCTAACTTGTAACTTCTAACTGATAATTCCTAACTCTGAATTCCTTACTCGTAAATCCTGACTCCTAACCCCTAATTGCTAACTCCTTGCTCCTGAAATCTAACTCCCAAGTACTAACTTTTAACTTACAAGGGGATGAGAATTAGGGAGGGTAATTTGGGAGAGTGATAGGAGGGCAGAAGGGGAAATTAGGACATGGGGCAATAGAGGAAATGAGGTAAAGGGAAGTACGGGAAGTGGAAAAATTGAACTAAGAGAAAATAGGGGACGTTAGCGAAAATGAGGATAGGGGAAGTATGAGAAGTAGTGGCAGGTGAGGGGTGGGTAAGTAGGGGAAGTGAGTGGAACGAAATTAGGGAAGTGAGGGTAAATGAGGTGAGTAGAGGAATTGAGGGGAAATGTCGGGGAAAGTTAGGAAAGGGGGAAGTATATGTGAAAGAAGTTGCGGAAGGGAGGGGAAGTGAAGATTGAAGTATATGGAGAGGCAGTAGAGGAGGAGAAGGGAAATAGTGGAATGTAGGGGAAACCCTTTTTTATAGGTACAAGGCGCCTACCTTGACAACTTTTTATAACAAATGCATAAGTTCAGACTTTCTCGTAACACATGTATGATTCCTTGCGAGGAATAAAAAATCACGAAAAATGAATACCCCGACACTGTCAACTTTTCAAAAAAGAAAATTTGCGAAATAAAACATTCCCGAAATTATAAAACTCCCAACTTGGAAAATTTTTGAATAATAAAATTTCCGAACAATTTATAATACGAGTGAATTTGAAAATTTCGGAATAATCAAATTCCCAGCAGTTTATAATATTACCAAAATTCATATTTCCCGAATAATACAATTTCCGACAGAAAATTGCCCCATTATAAAATATCCGTTACTGACAAGTTCTCGACACGTGAAAATGATCGAATTTAAACAATTCAATTTTTGTAATCAATCATATTTATTCATTAAAAGTAAAATAAAGAAATATTTTGATCAAAAGAAATTTTTTTTGGATGTTTAATATATTTTTTGTGCAATGTTGTTTGAATTTGAAATAAAAATGATTGAAATAATAATTGTTCTCAATGGAAAGAAACAATACTTCAACAAGATTTGTATTACAGAAGCAAACATTTTGAAAAAATAACCATAGACATTTAAAAAAAAAACTTGCATTGGCAATTTTTTTCAATTTTTGTTATTTTCAATTTAAACAATCATTTTAAAAAATACATTGAACATATACATTTTTTTATGATCAAAATATTTGAGTATTGTACATATTTTCAATGAATAAATAAATAATATTGATTTAAAAATGTTATTCTTCGGGATGGTTGAGTCTCCCCGATTTATTCTAATATGGAGTAGATTTGCAAACATTATTTTTATTTAAATATGGATAAGAACATTTTTAAAATGTATGGTAAATTTATAAATTACCGAAAATTTTAAAAATTTCAGAAATGTTGAATGTTTATTCAATATTTGGAAATTTGCGGAAATTTAGAGTATGCAAAATTTTTCAAAATTTGTGAATACCCTAGGGAGTAAGAACTACATAAATTTTGGTAATGTACTATATAAATTACCAAAAATGTTGAAAATTTTAGAAATTTTCACAATTTATTCAATATTTCGCAATTTTGAGTTGAATATTTTTAAATTTGAGAAAATTTAGAGTATCCAAAATATTTCCAAATTTTTGGATGCCCTAGGAAGTAAAAAATACATAAATATTGCTGATGTATGGAAAATTGATAAATTATGAAAAATGTTGAAAATTTCTAAAATTGTTAAAAATATTTAAAAAATTTGTTTAGTGTACGAAAATGTAGAGTATCAAAAATTTTTAAATATTTTGGATATCCCATGTTATGAAAAGTACTTTTTACTCCCTAGGGAGTTATGAAATGATGATATAGTTTACTGCAGCATAACTAGCAGCTCAAACAAAACAAGTTTTATAAAAAAAGTACATCAAACCCTAAAATATTTTTCAAACGTGGTATTTGTTTATAAAATTTGTTTATTACAATCACAATTATCATAAAATGGCAATATAGTGTACAAAAGTGTCACTAGCAAGCTTAACAAAGTACGTTCAAAAAAAGGGAACTCGAACTCTTAAAAAATTGTTTAGAAAATGTGTTTATAACAATATGAAATACATTTCTTCTGTTTTTTAATATTTGTGTATTGCTTAAATTGGATTTAAAACAAAAATCACTTCATAAATATCCGAAACAAGAACAAGTCATATTTAAATCGTTTGAAATTTAAAAATAATGTCTACGCGTCTGTTTTAAAATCAAATTTTTTTGAATAGAATTTTTTTTCAGAGTTTGAATTGTGAACTGAAAAATAAAGATCAAAATCATTTGAACATTTTATTGAACGTTGAAAAATGTTGACTAAAATTGAATAGTATCTGTAAAATTCACATTTTAAATATTTCCTCCTTTAATGGATATTATTTGGTGTTAGAATTTGTCTATATACTTGGAAATCATAAGGTGTGGTAAGTATACTGTTAAGCGAAATTAAATTTTTTTAATAAGCAATTATTAATTTGACCAAAGTCTGTACACACTTTTATTTTATTGTGTACGTATACAAAGATTTGAATGATCAAATTGATTACTCTTGTATTAATAATATTTTTTGTATTAACAAAACTTAATAATTAATTGGAAAATTGTTCATTTTGAATCACTTTATCAGTTGCTTTATCAGCACATCTGCACAGATTTGTTTTTTGATTAAGAATTCTCGACAGCTTCATGCATCAATATCTAGGATATCTACAGATTTGATTATTATTAATTAAAATTAAAAATTTTGTTTTTGTATTATTGAAGAGAGCATGCGCAATTTGCACAAGAAGGGTACTTTTCTTTTCAAAATCTCAATTGAGTTACATTGAATATCTCGGTTCTCACCAAGTGCAGTCGTATAGATTCATCAGGATGCTAGAATATTCCTTCAGTCGGACCTGTATTTTTTTTCTGTAAAGTGAAAAGAGAACGTAATTTTCATCAAATAGAAGTTCTGGAATGTCTTCGTCCAGCTTCTTAACCAGAGGAACAAACTGAAATTATATTCAGCGCATGAGTGTGCTGTCTGAGATTTTCAGAGTAAGATGAATATTCCACGCTAAATCCGCGCTGGAATCATAACTAGGAAAATCCTTCGCCTTCGGTGAGAAAACCATTTCCTCCTTTTTTCTCCGGCTGGATTTCACTTTTCTTTTTCTCCTGACTCACCCCCGATGAAACTTGATTGCCTCTACACAACGAACCATCACTGCATTCTCGTGCATCACTCGCGAAAGGGATACGAATACGCATTTAAAATCAAATATCTGGAGGATCTCGTGAAAGGAATTATAAAACTCGTTATCAGATTAAAACGAATCTGGTTTCACGTTTATTACGAAGGAGGTAGCACCTATATGAAATTTTCATTCCTAGTTCCACTCACTGACCAAAGAGATCCTACAAAATTAGAAACGATCAAATTGATTCTACGCTTTCGTCATTTTTAGTAAGAATAATAATAACATTGGGTTGAAGTTTCAGACATCTAGTCTGTCAAATTTTTATAATTCATTTTTTGTAACAATCCAAAATGTATCCAGCACCACTTTCTATGCATTTCGACAATGCATCTCAAATTCCTTCTAGGAAATAGTGATGCGTTATAAGTATCGGGCGTTCTTGCGAACATATCGGATTGTACTTGCACCATTCGAACCAATTTGAAATTTCAAGAAGTTTGTTTTTAAACGTCATTTCAATTTTTAAATTTGTTTGATTTTGAATAGAGATGGGCAGTCAATGGGATCAAATATTCAATAAACGATCCACCATAAAGCGCTTCAAAGCAAATCAGTTGTCGAATATTTTAATCCGATCCGAATCAGTGATTACATCCGAAAACCGATATAGAATATAAATAAGTATATAGAATATACAAACCATTTAAAAAAAAATCAATCTTAGACCTCTCTTGTTTTGTTCTGAATTCAGACTTACTCTACCGTCAGATAAATCAATATTTCGGACAAAGAAACCTTCTTTTACTTGGTTCAATTAACCCACACATCCATTAAAGTCTCCTTCAATAATTCCAGATTTATTATTTCAATGATAATTATTACTTAGACAGTAACTCAAGATTTAACAACAATATCTCAAATAATTTTATATATCAATGGAACAATACAATTTTAGATTTATATTTTTTCTTAGGCAACTCAGCCTTTTTTCGCAGTATTCTTTACCTCAGACATTTTTTACATATTAGCATAACTGTGTGATCGTGTGAACGATAAATAATACAAATACAGACACAGGATTAGATAAGAGTAGAAAAAATAAGGAACGCTTTTAAAATAATATTTTTCTATAATTCGCGAAAAAGTGCCAGTTTTTCCACCTGTTTTTGGTGTAAAAAGTTACCGATTTTTGCTCGATGACGTGGCGCATGCGCAGTCCCGACCTTTCCGGGCAACAGTGACAAAAGTGGACAGATGCAGTGGAAAAAGTAAATGGACAGTGATAAAAGTGAGGCACAGTGGAAAAAGTAAATGTTATTTCGGGTGGGTTCGTGCTGCCTCGGGTGGACTCGTGCATCGTGCGCAGCCAACTTCATTCTATTTTCCGACTATCGTCCCTAACCTAAAAGCAATTTCCTGAAAAGTCTCGAGTCAATCGAGTTGTCTATTTTGTATGTACTTTTGTCACTTGGCAAAAGCAAAAAACACCGTCAGTTTCTCCGAAAATACTGTGCTTCGTTTTTTTCACGAAAAATCGGAAGTTTTGAAGCCCTCAACTTTATGGGCCAACTATTCAATTGTGAGAACCAGCTTATTATTACTGCCATATTATTGCCATGGTTTTGATAATTGCCATTGTCATTGTTGCGTCAATCGACAAAAAATCGCCTTCTTTTTACACAAAAAACAGGTAGACAAAAACTAGCACTTTTTAACAAATTATAGAAAAAGTATCGTGTCCCACACATTGAAAAAGCGACGATTTAAAACTCGTGTTTTAAATCTCTCGCTTTTTCAACTTGTAGCACAATATACTATTATCGCTAACATTAGCAAACAGTTGAATAATTCAAGAAATTAAAATTACGAAAATATGAAAACGTGAATATGTGTGGAAACTTCATGTTCTGAATCTTAAAAAAATAAAATAGGATGGACAAGGGTTGAACAAATCCGGGTTCAAAGTTAGAATAGGCCTGCACTGGACAATATTTATAGCTGAACCAGAAATATTTATCTATAATCTAGTTACACATATCGTTAGACACAAATCAAAAATATTGGCACAAACTTTGAAGATACATAATATTTAATAATAATACTAACATCAAAAAAATGAATATTGGCAAAACGTGGAGAATAGGGATTTGCAGGATAATTCATTTCACGTGTTACTAATGAATCACATTCTATAACACTTTCATGAAAATATATGACTGAAATAGGAAGGTTGCAAGTCTGAGCGCTGATTATTAAGAAACAATTTTGACAGACTTTCGAAATTTGTATGATTTATTTCACATTTCACGTTATAATTATAAATCAATTATTAATCTCAGCAAAACGAACGTCTCATCTTGCGTAGAAATGTAAGAACAGATGATTCAGAGGATCCGTTCGTAATATTGGTACAATTTCGTCGGCTTTGTAGCCATTTATGCGTATTTTAACTCTTCCAAAGTCATTATTAAGATCTGGTCTCCGAGCCGTCAATGGACACAATACATGAAACATAATCACACCAATGATGTAACCATCATCGACTGCTACTAGTTGAAATCTGTCCTCTAAATTCCAATGATTTCCAAATAAATTTTCGAAATGATGAACATTGAGAAGAATAGAATCAACAGGATGAACTGCGTCCTCTTTATGTGGAAAACGAAATTCTGCAAAAAGAAAGTATGAGTAGAATATTATAAACTTTCTTTATTTTTACACTATTATTAATATTAAATCACAAAAATTCAGAAGTATTTCTTTTCTTCCAATTAAATTAGTTTTAAGAAGTCCATCAAGCAAACAAAGTATTTTTACAATGATGTACACTATAAAAAATAAGGAGTAAATGTTAAGAATACAAATTGTTTGTATCGGACATAAGATTCACCAGTAGGATTAGGAAAAACCACTATGATGATACACATAATACCAATTGCTTTCCTCATTTTCTGCAAGTAAAGACAACTCATGTAGAATAATGTTAATAGTATAACTAATGAGTATTCTTGAGAAAAGGTTCAATATACATTAAAATGGCTGTTATCTCATTTGGCCTTCTAAATTATTAGCGTTTCATATGTCTGCTACACTCGCATTTAATTTATTACATTACTTCTCTGTTGTGTACATAGTCAAAAAGAAAAAGCATGAGTACACCCTTCTTTTTTTTACCTTACACTTTTTCACATGAAAAAACAATGCAAATGGCACTTTCTAGGGAAAATTGTCATACATGAGCCCTTTTCCCGCGTGAAAAAAGTTTTCATGACTTAGGCATGGCAATAAACTTGGAAATATCTGGCTAAGGCTCTAAGTCACAACTGAATGTTAACATGTCTTAACACTTGTTAGTGTCCTCCGTATATGCTTAAATAAGCTGAACACAAATTGATATTCTTAAAAACATGCAAGTGTTCGAGAACATTAGCCTGCGTTAAAAATTAAAATTTTGAGTTTGTCAGTAGCTTCAAAACCACGACAAATGGTTGTTAGTTGATGACCCGGGTGCGAAATTGTGCCAATATCTAATAGAATAAAGGAATTTTACTTATTTGTTTCAAAAATATTTATGCAATTATTAATTTCAAATTTAATATTTAATTTAATAATTTTGGTTTGTTGGGTCACAAAACCGCGAAGCTTCATGGAAGACAAGGCTGCAAAGCTTTCGAAATATTGACCGTTCCTACCCCACTCTAAACTACAATGTACTCGGCGGCTCACAAGACCGCAAAGTCTTCGCAATCTTGACCCATTCTTATACCACGCTAAATCAGAATGTTCTCTTTTGGTCACAATACCATGAAACCTTTGCAATATTGACCTTTACCGGTTATTACTGAAAAGTGAATAACACTTAATAATATTAACATAAGTAAAATACTATGGTTGGATTCTCAAAATACGAAAAGGAATTTCGTGCAATGGAGTAGATTTGAGATCTGATCTTGTATCTGATAACCAAACGAGCAGAAGCGATGAATCTTTAATGTTTATCTTTGCGGAAATTTCCATTCCAAGACTAAAAATCTGTTATGATTACTCAACAATCACGCAACGTATATTCATGTGCCTGGTCCGGATTTGAAGAGTAAGATTTGCTCCTAATCTTATAAATTATTAAAAAAATTTTGGCACAATTTTTTAGTTTTACCGATGAGTTGAATGCAAAATTTCACAAATTATGCGTATGGTGCGAAATTTGATAAAGTTTTAAACGGTTATTTATATAGAACATTTGTCTTTACTGCGGGATTATTTCTGTTTATCTAAAGAATACCATATTTTCACAATAGATTGTCGGAGATTTTAGGATATAAAACGGCGTTAGTAGTTCTCGGTTTCCTTGTCAGCATTTATTGAGAAAGTGCTCACAGACTGTATAATATATGCCTACACTATGAAGTTTCTACAGCCGAAGTATAACCAAGAAACGCACATAACCATGTAATTTCTCTCCAATGCTGTGATAAATTTGTATTTCCATTCCGTTTTTCGAATTGCTATTAATGAATGAAACCAGTTGAAACCACTTGAAATTTCTGAAGGTGGGTTTAATTATCCACCTGAAAATTCGAACAAAGCAAAGGCAGTAACAGCAAAGACCTTCTGATCATAGATCGTGTTGTAAAACATTTTTCAACTTAGTAAATATAAAATATATACTGTATTTAACGATACATCGCAGTTTTGAACAAAGAAAATGATTCTTTTCTCAAGAATAATTGCTTTCCATCTGAAGAACATCATCTATAAGAATATCATCCTCCCGATTCACATTAATTGGAAATGCTGAAATGACGATTAACAATTGTAAGCAATAGGAAAGCTTTCTTCTAAAAGAATCTGAAAAGAACCTTAAAAAATAATTTTTAAAATCGATTAAGCTATGCGACATCTCGACCCTTTTGAACCAAGAATTCCATTGGGTGGAGTCCACGTCAACTGATCACGGGCATTTTCGTATCGGAATGGGGTGAGGCTGTAATTCAGGATATATGATTGCTTTGCGGGAAAAAAATTCACTTGTTTTAAGGTACATTTCAACAGAAAAAAATTGATCTTTTTGTTGTTGAAAATTTGGTGAAAAAAATAAAAATGGAAAACGCGTTTCCCTAAAAATTCCATTTTTTTCATTTTTTCTTCAGAGGAAAGTATAAGTGTGGACTAGAAGCCCTGAAATCATTAGGGTTGGTTTGCCACTTTGAACGTCAGGTCTTCTATGGTGCGGCCCGGTTCAGTAGGGTAAATAAAAGTGTCTGTGGACAAATTAATGTTCAAATCACAATTATTTTCATCTTATTTGAAATTTTTTTTTAAAATGAAATATAATAAGATTCTGCATACATCGTTTGCATTCGGGTTTTTGAAGAAAGGTTTTGAATACTTTTTTATTTCATAAACAAGATGACAACACAAAGTTTGGATTTGTGAAGAATACTGTTCGTTATGAAACATTTAGAATCATTCAAAAAGATCTAGAATCAATGACACAATTATTTAGAAATGTTTTCCAGTAGATCTGTAGAAGTTTGAACATGTACTCTTGGGCAATAATTAGCAATTTTTATTTGTTATCAATTTTTCATTCGATAATAATGCCATTATATGTCATTATTTACCACAAATTTGCTATCATGAACATCATAATGCAAAGAATAATCTCCAAAATATCTCCAAAATGATAATTATCAATATTAAGGCAAATATTCAATTGATATGACGAATCTTGCGCATTTCACAAGCTTCTCTAATAATGGCAAATAATTTGTTTACTACATAATAAATTATTTATTAATTTTCATCAATCCAACTCACAAATCTCTTGTCTATAAAGTGTAAAAATTTAGTTGGAATTAAGTGAGCAAACAGTGCTAATCCCCACGAAATTATTCTCATCCACTTACTTGTTTGTAAAACATTCAATATATGTTTTACCTTTCAGTTTTACTAAACGGTACTTTTCAAAAGGCAAGAATTTTCGTTTTTGTCGTTCTGATTATAAAATAAAAAAGTATCAAAACCCTATTTTAGAAAAACGGATGCAAAAGATGTATGCAGAATTTTAATAATTTTCATTCATAAGAAAATTTCAAATATGATGAAAATAATTGTGGTTTGAAAATAAATTTTGCCAGAGACACTTTTATTTGCCTAACTGAACCGCGCCGCGCCATAGAAGACCTGACGTTTGAATTTTTTTTTCGAAAACCAATGGCAAACCCACTCCCATAAGCTCAGGGCTTGTAGACCAAACTTATATCTTCTTCTGACAAAAAAAATTCAAAATGGTGTTTTTTGGAAACGTATTTTACATTTTTATTTTTTTCCTAAAATAAAAAGATTTCTTTTTAAATTTTTGTTTGTTTTTAAATGTATCTTAAAACAAGTAATTTCAGCACTCGAAAAATTAAGTCATTGAATTAGAACCCACGATATGTTTCTCGAATTTTCGAAAAACATTTGGTGAGATTTTTTTTCACCACTAAGCAATCATATATCCTGGATTATAGCCAAATCACATTACGATACGAAAATTTTCGTGATCAGATGACGTGGACTCCACCATTGTTTTTTGTTATGGAGGGGGGGTCACACTAATGTATACGCGCAACCTTGTACAGTTTCAATTAATTAAATAAATAGTAGATAGTAACGGAAAGAATAAAAAGATATGGGAAAAAACTTTACTCAATGACGATAATTATTATGACAGAAATATATTATAGAATTTATAAAATGGAAGAAAAAATGAAGATAATCATGATGAGATAAGGAACATTTTTCCTAAAACTTTTTTCCCATAGGAAATTCCTAAAAAGTGTGTACACGGTGTTGAAAGAATTTATTTGCTATGGTTTTTTCTGATTTAGTAATAAAAATTTGGGTTTAAAAAAACCCGAACAAACGTAAGCAGCATAAACAAAACACCCCAATCAAAGAAACTAAGAGACCCAATCCAACACAAACGAATGTAAATAAGATACCAAATCCAATCCAAACGAACATAAGCAACATGGCGAACCTGAACATATCAACCCGTAATAACCAACCCAAACAAACTGACCGTTTGTATTTTTTATGTTTCGTTTGAAAGCGCATTCCTTGAATAGTCAATGATGTTATTTTTCGCCAATGCATTACCATCGAAAAAATTTGTTCAAATAAAACTTACGTATCTTTTAATAGAGAATCCGAATCTGCAATCAAAAATATAGGTTCCGATTTGAAATTTTTAGGTTACCCCTGTCCCGCCCCAGGAAGTGAGATGTGGGGTAAATTTTTGCGGAGTCGCTTTTTTTCCTCGAAAATAACAAGTTTTTAGTACGGAATTTTTTCTCTTGTATGCATATTTCTTGAGATATTTAAATGTCCCAAGATGAAAAAACACCCTTTATAGGTATATCATCGTCCGTGCAACAAAAATACCTGATTGAAATTAATTGAAAATGCTGAAATGACGATTCACAATTGTAATCAATAGCAAAGCTTCCTTGTGCAATAGTCTTAAAAGAGCCTCAAAAAATAATCTTTAAAATCGTCCGTGTAAATTTTTAAAGTGGTCCAGAGTGTGTATGTGCCTGTAACTTTTTTCTGTTTACCATATCTCGAAAAGTAAAAGAGCGATGATCATGAAATTTGGATGAAGTGCAGCTCGAATAGATATGCAGGTCTGATAGGATTTTGAGCTAGATCGACTGTTTAGAAGTAGTTTTTTCTTGCGTTTAGAGATTTGAAAAAAAAAAATTACCTTGTTTATATAAGAAAAACTTTTTTAATATTCAAAATACATCAGTACGATATCTAGCGTATTTGTAAGCGTCTCCCAGACGCATCGATCGACCTATTGTTGAAACTTTTATGACCTATAGGTACCGATTTATGAAGTTTCAAAAAATGGTTAATTCTTTTTATATGAAAAAAACTTTTTTGATATTCAAAATACGACCATATCGTTTATATTAGGAGTACTAAAGTACTGTATCTAATATGTTTGTTTGCGTCTTCAAGATACGTCGAATGATCTATTAATGAACCTTATAAAACCTCTTATGATCTAGCAATACCGATTCATAAATTGAAAAAATATGTTCTTTATCTTGTTGATATAAGGAAAAGTTTTTTAATATTGGGAATACAACTATAACGTCTATAATATATTTTTTCACGTCTTCGAGACGCATCGATTCCCAAAATAGGAACTTTTCATGATCTACCATAACCTACCAATATCGTTTTTAAATTTGAATACAAATTAGTTTCTTTGATCATAATAGGATTTTCTTATATTTCGAATATAAAAGTACTGCACTTGATGTAATTGTTCGCGTCTTCGAGGCGCGTGGGTTGATCTTTTGACGAACTTTCGAAAACCATTATTGATTAATCAGCAGCTACTCAGAAATTTTCAAGAAAAGTTACATTGTTTCTATGAGGTTTTAATTCAAAATATAAAACTACCGTAGGTTAAAAAGTTGTTCATTGTAACAGAAGACATCAATTGACATTTTGGTGGGCCTTCTGATTTTCTGAAAATAAAATTTTCGGAAAGACAGAAACATAAGCTTGCAAAATATTGAGAGTAACCATTTTTCTTTTGTTAGGGAAAACCTCCCTCTACGAGGAAGCAAATTTATTTGATACTTATGAGGAAGCAAAATGCTCATAAAATGAGCACAAATAAATAAACCCATAGTGAATACGTCCATAGTACTTCGCAGCCGTATTAAGTATTATTAATGAATCACATTCTATAACACTTTCATGAAAATACATTATATAACTTAAATAGAAAGGTTCAAAGTCTGAGCGCTAATTAAAAAAAAAACAATTTTGACAGAGTTTTAAAAATTGTATAATTTATTTTACATTCTACGTTATAATTATAAATCAATTATTAATCTCAGCAAAACGAACGTTTCTGCTTCCGTAGAAATGGAAGAACAGATGATTCAGAGGATCCGTATCTAATATTGGTACAATTTCTTCGGCTTTGTAGCCATTTATGCGTATTTTAACTCTTCCAAAGTTATTATTAAGATCCGGTCTCCGAGCCGTCAATGGACACAATAGATGATACCTAATCACGCCAATAATGTAAACATCATCGACTACTACTTTTTGAAATCTTGCCTGTAAATTCCAATGATTTCCAAGTAAATTTTCGCAATGATGAACATTGATAAGAATAGAATCAACAGGATGAACTGCGTCCTCTTTATGTGGCAAAGCAAATTCTGCAAAAAGAAAGTATAAGTAGAATATTAATTTTTACACTATTATTGTTATAAAACCACAAAAAATTCGGTAGTATTTCTTTTCTTCCAATCAAATTAGTTTCAAACAGTCCATCAAGCGAACAAGGTATTTTCACAGTGACGTATACCATAAAAAATAAGGAGTAAATGTTCACAATAAAAATTTTTTGTATCGGTTTCATTTAATAATTTTTAAATACTATTAATGATACGTAAACATTTTTTTTATTTACCAACATGAAAAGCAAGTAAAAAATGCACCTTCAATTATAGACATTATAACATTTACCAGTAGGATTAGGAAAAACCACTATGATGATACACATAATATTAATTGTGTTCCTCATTTTCTGCAAGTAAAGACAACTTATGAACAATAATGTTAAGAGTATAACTAATGATTATTCATGAAAAAAGGTTCAATATACATAAAAATGGCTGTTATCTCATTTGGCCTCCTAAATTATTTGCGTTTCATGAGTCTGCTAATCCCGCATTGAATTTATTACATTACTTCTCTGTTGTGTACATAGTCAAAAACAGCATGAGTTTACGCTTCTTTTTTTTTTACCTCAGACTTTTTCACAGAAAAAAAAACAATGAAAATGAAACTTTCTCGAAAAGTTGTCATACATGAGCCCTTTTCCCGCGTGAAAAAAGTTTTCGGGACTTACGCATGGCAATAAACTTGGAAATATCTGGCTAAAGCATGAGTGACAACTGAATGCTAACATGTCTTAAGACTTGTCGCTGCCCTTTTCTTATGCTTAAGACATGCTAAACACAGATTAATATTCTCAAAAGCATGCAAGTGTTCGAGAACATTAGCCTGCGTTAAAAATTGAAATTTCAAATTTGCTAGTAGCTCAAAACCACGATAAATGGTTAGTTTACGACCCGGGTGCCAAATTGTGACAAAAGCTAATAGAATAAAGGAATTTTACTTTTCTATTTCTGAAATATTTATCCAATTATTAATTTCAAATTTAATTTTAAATTCAAGAATTTAAATTTGTTGGGTCACAAAACCGCGAAGCTCCTTGGAAAACAAGGCCGCAAAGCCTTCGAAATATTGACCCATTCTTATACCATGCTAAATCAGAATGTTCTCTTTTGGTCACAATACCATGAAACCTTTGGAATATTGACCTCTACTGGTTATTACTGAAAAGTGAATAACACTTAATAATATTAACATAAATAAAATACTATGGTTAGATTTTCAAAATACGAAATCTGATCTTGTATATACTAACCAAACGAGCAGAAGCGACGAATCTTGAATGTTTATCTTTGCGGAAATTTCCATTCCACGACTAAAAATTTGTTATGATTACTCAGAATCACGCAACGCTTATTCGTGTCCCTGGTCCGGATTTGAAGAGTAAGATTTGCTCTTAATCTTATAAATTATAAAAAAAAGTTGGCATATTTTTCTAGTTTTGCCGATGAGTTAAACGGAAAATTTCACAAATTATGAATATGACGCGAAATTTGATAAAGTTTTAAACGGTTATTTATATAGAACATTTGCGGGATCATTTCTGCTTATCTAAAAAATAATCTATTTTCACAATAGAGTGCCTGAGATTTCGAGATTTAAAACGGCGTTAGTAGTTCTCGGTTTCCATATCAGCATTTATTAAGAACCTGCTCACAGACTGTATAATATATGCTTACACTATGAAGCTTGTACAGCTGAAGTATAACCAAGAATCGCATATAACCATGTAATTTCTCTCAAAATACTGTAATAAATTTGGATTTCCATTCCTTTTTTCAAATAGGTATTGATGAATTAAACCAGTTCGAACTTTATTTTTCATTTTTAATATAGTCGCATTTTCTAACTGAAGTGCGAAATTTTTTATTAATATTAGAGACAGGGTTGGTGGAAGCCCTATGTAGGGTGGGTGGTATAAACCACTTTAAATTTCTGAAGGTGGGTAATTATTCACCTGAAAATTCGTACAAAACAAAGAAAGTAATAGCAAAGACCTTCTGATCATAGATCGTGTTGTAAAACTTTTTTCAACTCAGTAAATATGAAATATATACTGTATTTAACGATACATAGCAGTTTAGAACAAAGAAAATTATTCTTGTCTTAAGATTAATTGCTCTTCACCTGAAAAACATCATATATAACAATATCATCCTCCCGATTGACATTAATTGGAAATGCTCAAATGACGATTCACAATCGTAATCATTAGGAGAGCTTTCTTGTGAAAGAATCTTGAAAGAGCCTTAAAAAATCATTTTCAAAATCGATTAGGCTATTCGACCTCTCAACCTTTTTAAACCAAAAATTCCGTTGCAACCGATTTTGTTGTTGAAAATTTGATGAAAACAATAAAAATGGAAAACGCGTTTCTCTAAAAATTCCATTTTTTTCATTTTTTCGTCAGAGGCAGGTATAAGTGTTGTCTAGAAGCCCTGAAATCATTGAAGTGGGTTTGCCACATTAAACGTCAGGTCTTCTATGATGCGACCAGAACTTTTTTTAAATTTGAATTCTGCCAATAGCCTACACAACTCCAAATAGCGCTAATCATTTTTAAACAATTTTGCCAGAGTTTTAAAGTTTGTATACTTTATTTTCTATTGTACGCTACAATTATAAATCAATTAATAATCTCAGCAAAACGAGCGTTTTTCATCGTGTAGAAGTTGAAGAACAAAAGATTCAGAGGATCAGTACTTAATATTGGTACAATTTCGTTGGCTTTGTAGCCATTCATGTGTATTTTAACTCTTCCATAGTTATTATTAAGATCCGGTCTCTGAGCCGTCAATGGACACAATATTCCATAAAAAATTACTCCAATGATGTAATCATTCTCGACTCCTACTCGCTGAAATCTTTCCTGTAATCTCCAATTATCTCCAACTATATTTTCGTAATGATGAATATTGAGAAGAATAGAATCAACAGGATGAACTGCGTTCTCTTTATGTGGGTAACCTAATTCTGCAATAGGAAAGTATAAGTAGAATATAAATTATGGTATTAGTTACTGAATTAATAAAATCAATCATAGTTTTATTTTCCAACAAAATTTTCATTTCGTTTCCATTAGAATATCATTTTAAATTTCGAAAAGCATTAGACAGTTTTTTCTCTAAGATTTAAAAAATAATAATTATATTTTAATTTGTGTAAAATAATAAGGAATCTCACAAATATCTATAAACTGCCTTTATTTTTAATCTATTATTAATGCTAACCCACAACATTTAGTATTTATTTTCTTCCAATATAATTAGTTTAAAAAAGTCCACACAAAAGAAATATTCTTACAATTAAATATAACATAGAAGATAAATATTAGATGTTTATAATACAAATTTTTTGTATTGCTTTTTTTGGAAAAGAGTAATATAAAAATATTTTTGTTTTTAATTCTGAGATAATATGTGCAGCCACCATCATTAAAATAAAAATTCTTTTTCTTGGAATAAAGTTTTTGTTTGAAGTTCATACATTAGGCATATGCAAGCTTTTTCGTGAACTTTTCTTTTACATGAACAAGGATAAAAACCGAATTATTGTTCCAATTATATTTTGTGAAGATAATTGAAATTAACAATTTTTCACATGGGTTCACAATTCAAAAAAAATTCTTAGTCCTCTATTTAATTAATATTTTCTCGATTTTATCACATTTATAAATTTTTAAGTTCTGTTAATACTACGTTCACATTTTTTTAATTTAACAAAATGAAGAAGAAGTAAAAAATGAACCGTAAATTATAGAGATTATAAAATTTACCAGTAGGAATAGGAAAAACCACCATGATGATACACAGAATACCAATTGCGTTCCTCATTTCCTGCAAGTCAAGAAAACTTATGAAAAATATTGGCAAGACTGAAACTAATGCGTATTCATCAAAAATGTTTCAATGTATATTAAAATGGGTGTTATCTCATTTGGCATTCGGAATTATTTGTATTTCATAAGTCTGTTACTCTCGAATTAAATTTATTACATTACTTCTCTGTTGCGTACATAGTCAAAAAGAAAAAGCATGAGTTTAACTTACTTTTCTTTACCTTACACTTTTTCGTAAGAAAAAACAATTAAAATGGCATTTTCTAAGAAAATTGTCATATACGAGTCCTTTTCCCGCGTGAGCAAAGTTTTCATGACTTAGGTATTTCAATAAACTTAAAAATATTTGGCTAAAGCATGAGTCACAACTGAATGGTTACATGTCTCAAGATTTGTTGGTGCCCTTCTTCTATGCTTAGAACATGCTAAAAACAGATTAACATTCTTAACAACATGCAAGTATTCAAGAAGATAAGCCTGCGTTAAAAATTAAAATGTTAAGTTTGCCAGTAGCCCAAACTACAAATGGTAATTTGACGACTCGGGTGCCAAATTGTGCCAATAGCTAATAGAATAAAGGAACTGTAATCCTGTTTTTAAAAAAAAATTTATTAAATTATTAATTTCAAATTCAATGCCAAATTTATTGATTCAAATTTGTTCAAACACAAGACCGCGAAGTCTTCGCAATCTCCACCCATTCTTATACACCACGCTGAATTCTCTTTTAGTCACAATACCATGGAACCTTTGAAATCTCAACCTCATGATTACGCTTTAATTGCATGCGGTAAGAATTTCCATATTTAATCATTATATTCAATCAATATAAATTTGATAATTATTCAAAAAAGATGAATTTCTAGCATGATATTCAGGTTTCCTCTGATTTCTCTGATTATCATAAATAAAATATTATGGTAAGATTATTAAAATTCGTAAAGAAGTTGCGTGCAATGGAGTATATTTGAGAACTGATCTTGTATCTGATAACCAAATGAGAACAAGCGACGAATCTTTAATTTTTATCTTCGCAGAAATTTCCATTCCACGAATCAAAATTTGTTATGATTACTCAACAATCACATAACGTTTATTCATGTCCTTAGTCCAGATTCAAGGACTAAAATTTGCTTTTAATATGATTAATTTTACAAATTTTTTGGCATAAGTTTCTAGGTTTTGCGATGAGTTGAACGCGAAATTTCACAAATTATGAGTATGACGAAAAATTTTATAAAGGTTTAAAAGGTTGTTCTTTGAAAGTCGCTTATAAACAAATTCACTTATTTCGCGTGTTTGAATATAGAGCATTTGTCTGTACTGCGGGATCACTCCTTTTTTCTCAAAAATAATATCTTTTTACACACTGTATAATATATGCCTATGAGGTTTGTACAGTCAAAGTATAACCATGAACCGCACATAACCATGTCATTTCTCTTAAGTGTTAGAATGAATCTTTATTTCTATTCCGTTTTTTAAATATTAACAAATTAAACAAGTTTGAACTTTATTTTTTATTTTTAGTATAGATGCATTTTCAAACTGAAGTGCGAAATTTTTTATTATTAATGAAGAGAATTATTCTTTTCGAAAGATTAACTGCTCTTCATCTGAAGAACATCATATGCAGGGTGTTTTTTTCATCTTGGGACATTTAAATATCTCAAAAAATATGCATACAAGGAAAAAAAATCCGTAACTGGGGCAACTTAAAAATTTCAAATAGGAACTTATATTTTTTATTGCAGATTCAGATTCTCCATTAAAAAATACGTTAATTTTATTTGAAAAAATTCTTTCGATTCGCGTCAGATGGCGACGCATTAGCGAGAAATGACATTGTTGACTATGCAAGGAATGCGCTTCCAAACAAAAGATAAAAAAGACAAACGGTCGGTTTTTTTGGGTTTGTTAGTACAGGTTGGTTTGTTTAGGTTCGTTATGTTGCTACAGTTAGTTTTGGTTGAACTTGGTATCTTAGTAACGTTCGTTTGTGTTGGACTGGGTCTCTTAGTTTCCATGATTTGGGTGGTTTCGTTATGCTTCTTACACTCGTTCGGGTTGGATTGAGTGTGCTGCTCACGTTCGTTTTGATTGGATGTGTTGGTTACGTTCGTTTCGGTTCGCTCTGTTAATTGCGTTCATTTGATTTTGTTGTGTTAATTGCGTACATTTGGGTTGGTCGTATCGGTTTCATTCGTTTGGGTTGGTGTTGTTGGTTACGTTCGTTTGGCTTGATCTGGCTGGTGCTGGTTACGCTTGCTTGTGTTGGTTTGGATGTGTTAACCCACACTGTTAATCAAACTTAAACGAGATCAACAAAGCAAACCGAAACGAACGTAACCAACACATCTAATCGAAACGAACGTGAGCAGCACATTCAATCCAACCCGAACGAGCGTAAGCAGCATAAACAAACCACCCAAATCATAGAAACTAAGAAACCAAGTCCAACCAAAACGAACGTAACTAAGATACCAAATTCAATCCAAACGAACGTCAGCAACATGACGAACCTAAACAAATCAACCTTTAAAAACCAACCCAAACAAACTGACAGTTTGTCATACATGCGATTTTTTAAAAAATGTTGTCAATATTTTTTTACTTCATAAACAAGATGACAACAACAAAAGTTTTTGACTTGTGAAGAATTCCGTTCGTTATAAAATATTTAGAATCATTCAAAAAGATCGAGAATCAATGACACAACTATTCATAAAAGTTTTTTAGTGGAACTGTAGAAGTTCAAATATGTACTCTTGGACAATGACTAACAAGATTTATTTGTAAAAATGAAAGATCTAGAATAAAGATCTAAAATAAAAGATCTAGAATCAATGACACAACTATTCATACATTTTTTTCAGTAGAACTGTAGAAGTTCAAATATGTACTCTTGGGCAATGACTAGCGAGATTTATTTGTTACGAACAATTTTATAAATAAAGTTTTATCGTCGTATTATATAATCTTATAAACTAAAAAACCATTTTTCATGTTGGAATGAACTGTCAATGACTCATTGCATTCACATTTGGTTACTTGATAACTATGTCATCATATGTCATTATTTACCAAAAATTTGATATCATTAACATTTTAATGATTATTAAAGCAAGTAACGTTTGCCCCCAAATAATAATTATAAATCTGAGTGCAAATAATCAATTGATACGACGAATCTTGTTTTCTGGAAACGCATTTTTCATTTTTATTTTCTTCCTGAAATTACCAAAAACAAAAAATTTTTGTTTGTATTGTATCTTTAAAGAAGTAAAATCAGATTTCCAACAATTTTTGAGAAATATTTGGTGAGATTTTTGTTCCCCAATAAGCAATCATATATCCTGAATTATAGCTAAATCCCATTCCGACACGATAGATTGTAGATTGTGACGGAAAGAATGAAAAGATATCAGAAAAAACTTTACCCAATGACGATACGAATAATATTATATATCAGAAATATATTATAGAATTTATAAAATGAAAAAGAAAATGAAGATAATCATAATGAGATGAAGAACATTTTTCCAAAAACTTTTTTTGCATTGGAATTCTTAAAAAATGTAATATACATGGTGTTGAAAGAATTTATTTGCTATCGATTTTTTCTGATGTAGTAATAAAAATTTGGGATCACAAATTGTTGAGAAATTCCAAATTCTGTAAAATCGTGCAGCAGGTATTTCAAGACTTCACCCACCAGAACTTTTTTAAAATTTGAATTCTGCCAGTAGTCAAAACAACTATAAATAGCGCTAATCTTCAGAAACAATTTATGAGCCGTCCATGGGCAGAATATTCCATACAAAATTCCTGCAATGATGTCATCATTATGGACTCCTACTCGCTGAAATCTTTTCTGTAATCTCCGATTATCTCCAATTAAATTTTCGTAATGATGAATATTTAGAAGGATAGCAGAAAGAAAGTATGAGTAAAATATTAATTATATTATTTCGGTGACTTATCCGATAAGTCTTGGACATCACTTCAAAAAACCTTATTTTCGTGTATATGATGGAAAAACTTGGTATCAATGTGGATTTCAAGCCGCTAAATTCAATAATGAAGTCAGATCAGTAATATTACTTGAAATTATGAATTGCAACCAGGAGTTTACAAAGACAAAGAGTGGAGGTTGTTCATAGACTCTATAAACGAAGTCTGCAGACCGTCCTATTGCACGACACAAACGCTTATGCATCAATTCCAACAGCTCATTTAACAAAACTTAAAGAAGGTGACAGTAATATGAGAATCATGTTAGACAAAATTAAGTACAAACAACATGAATGGCGAATTTGTGAAGACATCAAAGTTCTTTCAATGCTTCTGGATAGTAATCAGGAAATACGAAGTATCCTTCCCAGTGGGCACAAAACCGTGAGCATCCCAAGAACGTCCTTAAGACGTTCCTGGGACGTCCAATGTCAATCCAATCATCGTCTCTAACACGTCCAATGTCCTAAAGATGTCCTACAGACGTCTGAAAGACATATGCCGTTTTTGGGACATCTTTCGTACTGACATCAGACGTCTTAAGAGCATCCCTAGGATGTCTACAAGATATGCTCCAAAAGACGTCTTAGGGATGTCCTGAAGACGTATCTAGGACATCCTTAATTTTTTTGCCCGCCGGGTTGCTTCTGTAATTATGGGACAGCCGGGATCGTGGTAATCATTATGAGAAAACAGTTTGGCCAAAAAGAATACCGCTAGAACGAGAATCCGAAAACGTCATCAATGCCCCATACGTGGAGCCATCAAAAGTCCTCCTTCCACCTCTCCATGTAGAGGGACAATGTTTTGTGTATATAGTGTCTCTGTTCATCCAATTGTCCGATGCTAAATTGAAAGAAGGAATATTCGATGGACCTAAAATTCGGAAGCTGTTGCAAGACGACGTTTTTGCTACTAAAATGACTAATACTGAAAAAAGAAATGGCTCGATTGCAAAAATGTTGTTGAACAATTCCTGGGGAACGTTAAAAGTCTACATTGAAAAAAGGAGTTTTTGAGAATGGCTGATAAGTTCAAAAAATTGCAGTATTCAATGAGGTTGACGTTATATTTCATGGAACCTCACGTCGAATACTTTCCTGAAAATCTTGGGGACTATAGTGAAGAACAGGATGGACTTTTTCTTAATCCTTCATTTAATTAATGTTTTCTCGATTTTGCCATATTCAATGATTTACAAGTACTATTAATGCTACTTAAACATTTTTTAATTTATCAAAATAAAGAAGTAGAAAATGCACTGTAAATTATAGATATTATAACATTTACCAATAGGATTAGGAAAAACCACTGAGATGATACACAGAATTCCTATCGCATTCCTCATCTTCTGCAAGTAAACGCAACTTATGAAAAATATTGGTAAGATTATAAATGATGAGAATTCATCAAAAATGTTTCAGTATATATTGAAATGGTTGTTATCTTATCACATACTGTAGTCATGAAAATACTAGTTAAAAAAATAATAATTTTCTCGTCAAATGATATTGTTTATCTACAGTATTTGTATTGTGAAACATGGAGACATACAGCAGTTGAAGTGTCGAAAGTTTAATCCGATGAAAATTTTTATATTAACTAATTATATTTAATCAATATACATTTGAAAATTATTTCAAAATGATGGATGGCTAGCCGCGACCATTTTTTAAATCATCGGAACAGCACAACAAAATTCCTTATATTTTCTATCATACGGTCTAGAAACAAATTTATTGTTGGTACTTCTGCAGTTGTCATTCTCAAGTAATTTTATGTGAACTCTGACATTTTATTATGGACATCTCTCGCCATTTTAGCATACATCCAGAAAAAACTTGTTTGAATGAAGGGAATATTAGCATTGCTATACTGTCAAATAAAAGTTCAAGAGCGAATAACTGTTAATAATATTATCACTTTATGATTCATTTTAAAAATGTAGTCACATTTTTAAAACGAAGTGCGCAATTTTTCATTAATATCATAGGTCGTGTTGTCAAAAATTTTTCAAACATGAAATATATCCTGCATTTAATGATAAATCGCAGTTTTGAACAAAGAGAATTATTCTTTTCCGAAGAATAAATGCTTTTCATCTGAAGAATGGTATCATCCTTCGTGCAACAAAAATATACGATTAAAATTAATTAGAAATTTGAAATAAGAGTGGGTAATAATGGGTCAAGATTGCGAAGGCATTGCGGTTTTCTGACCCACCAAAAAGATTCCAATTGAGAGTGGAGTAGGATTGGGTCAACATTGCGGAGGTTTCGCGGTCTTGTGATTCACGGTGAACTTTGTGAGTTGTAGTGGGATAAGAATTTTTCAAGATTTCAGAGGCTTTGCGGTATTGTTACCAAAAGGGAACATGCTAACTTAGAGTGGGGTAGGAAAGGGTCAAGATTGCGAAGGTTTTGCGGTCTTGAAATCCACTGAGCACATTCTAAGTAATATTTGGGTAAGAATAGATCAAGATTGCGAAGGTTTTGCGTTCTTGGGACCCAACGAGTACGTTCTAATTTCGAGTGGGGTAGGATTGGGTCATGATTGCGAAGGTTTCGCGGTCTTGTGACCTACCGTGAACTTTGTGAGTTATAGTGTGATAAGAATTGTTCAGAATTTCAGAGGCTTTGCGCTATTGTGACCAAAAGCGAATATGCTAATTTAGAGAGCGGTAGGAAAGGTTCAAGATAGCGAAGGTTTTGTGGTCCTGAAATCCACTGAGCACATTCTAATTAATATTG
>CAKNYM010053485.1:37573-90745 GCA_932195095.1 Andricus curvator
ATTCTAATTGATATTGGGATAAGAATGGGTCAAGATTGCGAAGGTTTCGCGATCTTGTGACCCACCGAGTACATTCTAATTTCGAGTGGGTTATGAAAGTGTCAAGATTGCGAAAGCTTTGCGGTATTAAAAATCATCGCGCACATTCTAATTCATATTGGGGTAAGAAAGGGTCAAGATTGCAAAGGTTTCGCGTTCTTGTGTCCTAACAAGAACATTCGAATTGAGCGTTGGTGTAAGAATGGGTCAAGATTGTGAAGTTTCTGCGGTATTAAAATCCCCCGAGCACATCCTAATTAAGAGTGCTGTAAGAATGGGTCAATATTGCGAATGTTCTGCAGTCTTGAAATCCGCCAAGTACATTCTAATTCAGAGTGGAGTAAGAATGAGTTTCAGTAATTGCAAAATATCTTAAACAGTAAATGTTGCTGTCAAAAATAATTAATATCTCCATTTATCAGAAAAAAAAACAATGACTAAGACTGCTCGAAAAAAATATATATTGAAAACAACTGAAAATTGTTTAAGCAATTAGGGGAATGAACTTTTCTACATGTTGCATGTCTAATCGCTTAAACGTAGAAGTAATTCAAATTGTTTGAATGTGTAACCGGTCAAACGTAACACACCAAAAATACAATTCAGTATAAACAAATAAAAATTTTCTTGGAAAATAAGAATTAAATGTTGGCTTCTATTAGTTTTTTTATTAAGACTTTATCTTATCGAAGTAAAAATGTTAAAACTGGAGAAGAAGCGAAGAGGAAAATATATTCCTCACGTAAAAAAAAAGATTTTCTGAATTCAGGGGGCGCGACAAGACTCGCGTACATGTGATGTATTCGAGAGTTTTCCACTTATTCATGAGTGTTTGACTTATTCAAGCACCGAGGGGTCCAGAGGATCTAAATGTCAGTGGCTCACCAGTTTCCATACATCGAAGCGATGTGAGTGCACTATGAATTCAAAAGTAAACCAGCCAATTCTACGTTTCAGATTTGCTAAATCTCATATATCAGTCAAGTGTACCCTTTAAAAACAATCTGTTATTACTTATGAATGATGACTAGAGCGGCCCAAAAAAATTTAATATTTTTATTTCTTCTTGTCTTACCACCCTTTTTTATTTTATGCATTAATAATGTTGACTCTAATGCTGCGCTCGATAATATATTTATCGCGCGCTTCGCGCTCGTTACTGTATTTAACTTGCACAGAGACCTTTAAAAATCAAAGGTCAAAGCATCGACAACTGTAATTTGGTGATTGTGAATTCTCTTTTGTTGAAGCTCCTTCGGCTTTAACGAACATATTCTCATCACGTGTCTCGTGCTTGACACTCGATTTTTTGCAAAATCTAAACTTTTCTACGTTATGTTCAACACTTTTATATCAACTGTATATTACATTTATTTATGTACCTCGGCTTGGAATTGCTTATTCAGAAATTGCAAAATAAAGCACAAGTTTTATTTATCATCATTAATTTAATATTTGTTTCTTATTTTGCATTAAATTTTATTATCAGCTACCCTGAAAAATATAACATTTCAATCAATTTATATTATTACAATTCATAATATGCATAAGTATTGAAATATAAGTATTTTCATTGTCTTGTTTTTATGATTGAAAAAAGTGCGTATACTATGAGAAAAAATTTTTTTTGTTATTAAACATTTTATTGCAACTTGTGTCGTTTTTCCATGAATTTATTTTTTCAATGTCATTTTTCCGTTTTAAACTAAAAATACGCATTCTAGCGTAAAGTGGTTCTAAACAAATTTACAGATATAATTTTGGCGAAAATGTTGTTAAAATGTTATTGAAGCTTGTCCTTTTTCCAAAGAGTTATTTTTTTAAAATATATTTTTATAACAAGATTTCATAACAAATTTGTAGATCCTTTTTGGATGATCTACTTTTTTCAAT
This sequence comes from Andricus curvator, assembly GCA_932195095.1. NCBI lineage: Eukaryota > Metazoa > Arthropoda > Insecta > Hymenoptera > Cynipidae > Andricus > Andricus curvator. The sequence goes on from CAKNYM010053485.1 coordinate 39,506, forward strand.
TTATTTTTTTCATAGTTTGTGTCGGTTTTCCAAAAATTTAATTTTTTTATTGTTAATGTTATTTTTCACGATTCAGAAAAATATTACATCCTATCAAAAAATAATTAATAACAAATTTGTAGCTCATTTTTGAGCAAACAACTCTTGTCTGTTTATGTTTTTCGTATCTTGTGTCGTCTGTCTAAAAATTTAATTTTTCTATTTTTAATGCCGTTTTTTTACGAATAAAACAAAAACTACACTTCTACATATACACAGTGAGACTCATTTGCGAAAACCTTTTTTTTGGGATCAGAATGTCTCAAAACTGTAAAATTTCATGTAAAAATTCAAAAACTTTCATTCATGAATTTCTTTAAAATTAGAGTGAATTCAGAAGAAATCAAGGAAAATTGAGAAGATTTTGATGAAATTCGAAAACAATTCAAGTGAATTGAAAAGAATTCAAGAATATGAAAAAATGCATTGAATTCAGTGATTCTAAAGAAATTTCAGAAAAATTTAAGGGAATTCAAAAGAATTCGATGAAATATATATAAGAATTGAGGGTGAGCTTAGAAGACTTCAAGACAAATTAAACAGAAACTAAATTTTTTTAAATCCATTTAATAATGAAGAATTGAGTGACTTCAGAAGAAATCAAGGAAATTGTCATAATTCAAGGGAATTGCGAAGTATTAAAAATAATTCAGGATGAATTGCTAAGAATTTATGGTGAATTCCAAATAAATTGAAAAAAATCTTTTCAAATCCTTGGACCCCTACGAAATCCCTCACTTTTTGTGAATAAATTCCTTGACATCCATCAAAAGATTATGCAATACCGTGAAATTACAATAAATCCAATGATATTTCTTAAAATCCTGAAAAATTTATTAAAATACTTTGAGAGCTTTTAAAATCCCCTGAAATTATTCAAATTCTCGAAATTTTATAAAATCCCTTTGAGCCTTTTAAAACACCTTAAAACCTGATAGATCCTGTAAAATCGTTCCATATTTTCCGAACTTATAGGAAGTTTCTTACAGCCGCATGGAAATTTTCTCAAATCCTATAAATACATTAAAAATTTTGAAAACACTTAAAATCCTATAAAATTATTGAAATCAATTGAAAAAATGCTTAGTATCATTTAATACTGAATTTTGGAACTTTCTAAGGCTCTTGAGAAATCTTTGGAATTTTTAGAAATACCCTAAAATCTTTAAAATCCTTTTTTTCTATTGAAAATACCCAAAGATATTTTAAAATCTCTAAAATTTTTTGATATTTTATGGAATTTTTAAAGCTTTTAAAAATTTCTTGGAATTTTTAAAATACTTCGAGAGAACTCAAATCCCTTAAAAACATTCAAATCCTTGAAAGTTCCTTGACAATTTTTGAATCTCTTGAAAATGCCATCAAATCTTTCAAAATCTCCTAAAATATTAACTTCTTTGGAATCTTTTGAAACCTCTTGAAAAAAATTAAAAGCTTTTTAAAATTTCATCGATACTTTAAAATACCCTAATATCTTCAAAATCCGTTGAAATCACTTGACATTATTCAAATATGTCAAAAATGCCTTGCAATCTTTAAAATAACGTAACCAAGGAGTTAAATTTTTGACTTAGAAGATAAATTATCAACGAAAATATAATAGTTGATATTTCAACAAAAATAATATTTTAATTTTCAATCGAACTAACAAAATTTATTTTCCACCAAAAGAAAAATTCTCAACAAAATGAATAAATTTTTAAACAAATAACAATAAAAATGAACAATAGTTGAGGCTTCTAGCCAAAATTTGGAATTTTCTACAAAACAGTTGAATTTTCAAATCACAAATGTGAATTTTTAACAACCGGAAGAGAATTATTTTCAACTGGACACGTGCATTTTTAATCTACGATTCTGAAATTTCTAAAGAAACAAATAAATTTTCAAAACCAAAAATTGCAATCACCTTCAAGCCAAAAATACATTTAGGGCCCTTGAGAAATGATAAAATTTTACATTTATTGAATCATATTATTTTTTAAGACTAATTGCATTAAGGTTCTAGGGCTTACTTTGAACGAGAAATAAAAGTATGAAATAGATAGAATATTTATGAAAATATAGAAATATTTTATTCGCAATGATGCAGGTTTTGGCTTTTAAACCTTTTTTAAATTTGCTTCGTTTCCGTTTTATGTTCGTTACAAACGAATTCTTTGATCATTGCCTTCAAAGCGTTTCACGTTTAGCTGTATTTCAGAATATTGAGTACTTTATTTATGCTCGACATATAAAACTTTGATTACTGATAAGCTGCACAGAGGAATTTTCCCTTTTGCAACATATCGACATTTCGAACTTGAATATATTATGAATGAAATTGAGTTCTCTGATAACCAAGTAACGGTATTGGCACTCATAAATGACAAGTACATTCCTGTTTAACATATAACGTCAAAATAATGTTTAGGACAATTTGTTTGATTGAAATTTCATAAATAATACCGAAGTATATAATGAATTATTTAAATTAATAGATGGTCAAAGTTAGAATGCGATGTTATGCGTTTAAGTAAATAAATACTTAAATAACGTAAAAGGTATAAGATGACATACTTCAGACCAAATAAAAAGACCTTGATGATGTTAAGAAGATCCTTTAATCATCGACGTTTCGAGAGTCAAATGCTCTTCTTTTCAGAAAACAGGAATCCAAGTCATATAAAAGTCCTTTATTTTTTTTAAATTGGCAGAAGCCAAAATGTCGTAGTCGAAAACGATTCATGCTCTAACAAGATTCTCATCTCAGTTTAGTTCTGTGAAGAAAATAATGAAATTGTAAATGAAGAAAAACCATTTTATATACATAACGAAACATATGCGAATGAAAAAATAAGGTTGAGAAAAAGATTAAAAATTCTGAAATTATTTACCTAAGCTTTTAATATTTTAACTTTGAGATGTTGAAAAGTAGTAAGGTCCATTATTATGACATCACGGACAATATTTAAAAAATTATTTGAAGAATTTTCTTTTTGAATTTGAAAAGGAAGACAGAACGAACGTACTGCTTCATGGTAAGGATTAACATCAAGTGAATGCAGGTAAGAGCATGAAGTAATAGAAACCTAAAAGTGCAGTAACGCAGTAAGTCAGAAATATCAGGTTGCTCAATTCTAATTAAAATTTGTAATTTTGTTTTTATAAAGTCTAAGTAACAAATTATTGGTAGAACAGTTAGTTAATATCAAGTGAACAACTACTAAAATTGTAACAATAATAATGAAATGATGATAAAAGTATAACACATTGGATCTTAAATTAAAGAATCTAGTATTACGTTGTATAATGTACTAAAATTATTCAGATCAGTTTTTATAGTTAAACAATTACCACCGTCATTCTGAATAAAGAACATTTTCGATACAAGTCTTTTAAACTCATTAGGTTTATGGTGTGAAACCAATACATGTTCCCAGTCAAATTGATGACCAGTTACAACCTGATGTTTTGCAATAACTTTATGGTTCTTAGGATTTTGTCTAAAATTATCATTATGTTCTTTAGTTCTAGTGAAAAGTAATCTACCGGTCTCACCTACATAGCATTTATCACAATTTAAGCAAACAATTTTATATAGTACATTGATAAGCTGAAAAATGTCGAGAGAATCTTCGCCTAGTTTTATGAATTTATCAAGTTTAGAATCAATCCTAAATGTTGTTTTTATGTTGAATTCACTCAAAATTCGTTTTACTTCAAAAGACAAACTACCATGAAAAGGTATAGCAACAATACGTTTGAAATCTGAATTATAATCTAAATGTGAATTAATTTGTTGTGATAAAGAATCTTTAAGGGTTTTTATTTTATTATTAATGTGTTTTTGCACAAACTTTCTTGCGTAATTATTAAGAGACAAAATGTTTTTTTTTTATAAATTCAATAATAGACTTGTGAAAAGATTCATGTGATAATTTAAACGAAGTGTCTACAATATTTTTAATAATAGCTATTTTGTGCTGAATAGGATGGTTAGAAAAAAAGTTAATGTATCTGCCTGAATAAGTATCTTTTCTGTACCAATCCGTGATAATAGTGCCATCATTGTTTTTAATAAATTTAAAATTTAAAAAGGAAATGGAATTGTTAGTTTCTATTTCATGTGTAAATTTAAGCCTCGGATGGAAAGAATTAAATTGGTGTAAAGCATAATCTAATTTATCATTAGGTAAAATAATAAAAGTGTCATCGACATATCGAAAATATGTGTGAATGGTAAAATCTAAATTTTTCATAACTATTGACTCTAAATCTTGCATAAAAAGGTCAGCTAAGACAGGTGATATGGGAGAACCCATAGGAGTCCTATACACTTGTCGGTAAAAAATATTATTAAATTGAACAACTGTTTGATTCATTAAAAACTTAATTCCCTTTTCAAATTCAGTCAAAGCTAAACCTGTAAAATTTTCAATGTAAGTTCATCTACTTAAAACACTGTTCATCACTAAATCAATTGGAATGTTAGTGAATAAAGATGATACATCCAATGAAACAATAATATGATCAGGAGGAACTGTTCTTTTAAATATTACGTTTTTGAACTCGAAAGAATTTTTAACTTGACTTTCAGGTACCAATAAAGCTTCTTTGAGAATATTATTAAAGAAGAATTATTATATTATATCTCAAAGAAGCTTTATTGGTACCTGAAAATCAAGTTGAAAATTCTTTCGAGTTCAAAAACGTAATAGTAAAAAGAACAGTTCCTCGTGATCATATTATGGTTTCATTGAATGTATCATCATTATTCACTAACATTCCAATTGATTTAGTGATGAACAGTATTTTAAGTAAATGGACTTACATTGCAAATTTTACAGGTTTACCTTTGACTGAATTTGAAAAGGGAATTAAGTTTTTAATGAATCAGTTTTTCAATTTAATAATATTTTTTACCGACAAGTGTATGAGACTCCTATGGGTTCTCCCATATCACCTGTCTTAGCTGACCTTGTTATGCAAGATTTAGAGTCAATAGTTATGAAAAATTTAGATTTTACCATTCACTCATATTTTCGATATGTCGATGACACTTTTATTATTTTACCTAATGATAAATTAGATTATGTTTTACACCAATTTAATTCTTTCCATCCGAGGCTTAAATTTACACATGAAATAGAAACTAACAATTCCATTTCCTTTTTAAATTTTAAAGTTATGAAAAACAATGATGGCACTATTATCACGGATTGGTACAGAAAAGATACTTATTCAGGCAGATACATTAACTTTTTTTCTAACCATCCTATTCAGCATATAATAGCTATTATTAAAAATCTCGTAGACACTTCGTTTAAATTTCCACATGAATCTTTTCACAAGTCTAATATTGAATTTATAAAAAAAAGATTTTGTCCCTTAATAATTACGCAAAAGAGTTTGTGCAAACACACATTAATAATACAATAAAAACCCTTAAAGATTCTTTATCACAACAAATTAATTCACATTTAGGGTTAGAGGGTTAGGTTTGAAAGCAGCTTTGAGCTGTACCTCGCCCTTTGGGTTCTTATACATATTAACTCTGACTGCCATGTACATATCCTTCTTGTTACGAACTCAATAAAGATTTATTATTATTATTTAGATTATAATTCAGATTTCAAACGTATTGTTTCTATACCTTTTCATGGTAGTTTGTCTTTTCAAGTAAAACGAATTTTGAGTGAATTCAACATAAAAACAACATTTAGGATTGATTCTAAACTTGATAAATTAATAAAACTAGGCAAAGATTCTCTCGACATTTTTCAGCTTAGTAATATTGTATATAAAATTGTTTGTTCAAATTGTGATAAATGCTATGTAGGTGAGACCGGTAGATTACTTTCCACTAGAATGAAAGAACATAACGATAATTTTAGACACAATCCTAAGAACCATAAAGTTATTGCAAAACATCAGGTTGTAACTGGTCATCAATTTGACTGGGAACATGTATTGGTTTCACACCATGAACCTAATGAGTTTAAAAGACTTGGAGCGGAAATGTTCTTTATTAAGAATGACGGTGATAATTGTTTAAATATAAAAAGTGATCTGAAGAATTTTAGTCCATTATACAACGTAATACTAGATTCTTTAATTTAAGATGCAATGTTTTTCCTTAAGCATACTTTTATCATCATTTCATTATTATTGTTACAATTTTAGTAGTTGTTAACTTGATATTAACTAACTGTTCTACCAATAATTTGTTACTTAGACTTTATAAAAACAAAATTACAAATTTTAATTAGAATTAAGGAACCTGATATTTCTGACTTACTACGTTACTGCACTTTTATGTTTGTATTACTTCATGCTCTTACCTGCATTCACTTTATGTTAATCCTTACCATGGAGCAGTACGTTCGTTCTGTCTTCCATTTCAAATTCAAAAAGAAAATTCTTTAAATAATTTTTTAAATATTGTCCGTGATGTCATAATAATAGACCTTACTACTTTTTAACATCTCAAAGTTAAAATATTAAAAGCTTAGGTAAATAATTTCAGAATTTTTAATCTTTTTCTCAACCGTATTTTTTCATTCGTATATATTTCGTGATGTATATGAAATGGTTTTTCTTCATTTACAATTTAATTATTCTCTTCACAGAACTAAATTGAGATAAGAATCTTGTAAGAGCATGAATCTTTTTTGTCTACGACATTTTGGCTTCTGCCAATTTTTTAAAAAATAAAGGACTTTTATATGACTTGGATTTCTGTTTCCTGAAGAGGAGTGCATTTGAATCTCGAAACTTCGATGATAAAAGGAACTTCTTAACATCATCAAGGTCTTTTTATTTGGTCTGAAGTATGTCATCTTATACCTTTTACGTTATTTGAGTAAATTATTTAAAATTATAGGCATAATATATTCAAGAGTTCAATAAAAATAATAATAATTAATGGAAAAAAGGTGCAATAAAATGGAACAAAGCACTTTTAACTACAAAATTTTATGTTTTCCGTTTAAGAAACATGACATAGAATCCAAGTAGACTAAGTTAGTTGAAATACATTTTTTCAGCTACATTCTTTGAAAAAATATATTATATTCCCTTAAAAATATAAAATGTCTAATTTTTTGAAATGCTGATAAATTTGTGACGTAGGCTTGGTTATAAAAAATATGTTTGTCATAAACTCGATTAAAATTTAAAACTACATTAAATATTCTTTTTATCAAATAAGAGATCTGAATTTGTATAAATTTTCAAAACTGAAAAAGCTCCAGCTCAACAAATTTTGGTAATAATTTTCCAGGACAAAGAGATTTTTTTATGTTTTGAGTAGATATCTGCAAAAATACTTTTTTTCTACTAATTCAATTGAAAAATATGAAATTAATGTGAAAATTTTTATTCGAAAGGTTAAAAAAACAAGGCTTTTCAACTTTTCCTAATATATTAATTTCTTGAAAATTCAGGTTACTTGATAAATTATTTCAAATTTTCCAAAATGAATGATAAAGTAAACATTTAAAATATTAAAAAAATATTTAATCTTATATTTCTGATCCGAGCGAAATATAGGTATAAAGCTCCTATAGGAAGACTCAATATTTTTTCATTGCAGAGTTTTTAAAGATTGTAAACGTCAATATTTTTTGGTATTTTAAATAATGTTCTCAAACGCTTTAGATTTGTACATTTTTATGAATTTTTTATTCTGTATCTGTGAGAAAATAATATTTTTAAAATATATTTTAGAAACCCCATAAATCACCTCAAAATCTTTTTAGTTAATTGAAATATTTTCATGTTGACAATACTTTTTAAATTTATTTCAAATTTATAAGACCTGCAGAGAAGGGTTATTCTCCTACATAAAATACATAATCGCTTTATTGAAAATTGGATATAAAACTAAAAATAAAAAATTTCATTATAAGGACAATTTTTATCTTTAAAAATTCTTATTTTTAATCCAGAAAATTAACCAAATCTTTCATGATTGGTGAAGAAGCTGTCGTTTTTGTTGTTTAAAATCAAAAGTCTGCAAACTTCAGGTTTATGATAAATATAAGGTTATCTATATATAAATATAAATAAATAATACATTTAATAATAATAATAATCACTTTGAAATAGAAAATGAAATCTTTTCAGTTAGAGACACATAAGAAAGGATTTAATTAGTTCAACTTATTTGAAAGACTTTTTTTAACTACAGTCTAAAGAAAAAAATAGAGTACTATAATCTCTCAGCCATATAAAAAGTTCAATTTTCACAAATGCTGATAAATTTGTGTAGTTGGTTTAGATATGTAAAAAAGGTTTTTTTATAAACTCGACTAGAAATTAAGAACTGCACTTTTAATATTTAATCTATAAAGCTCATACATTATGCAAATATGTTATTTGCGTAAATAGTATAATTAATAAAAAATAAATACTTGAGCATATTATCAATATATTAATATATATAATATTCGTGTGAGTAGTTCAAAATAATTTATAAATTTAGACTTTCTTCTAGTTTTTGCATGAATTATTTCAATATTTTAATATTATTCATTTTTATAGTTATTTCCTTTTAATTTTTCCTATAAGTTTTTCCTATAATTTTGAAAAAATATAGGAATTTTTCATCAAAAATTAATTTAGCTCTATAATGATAATACTTTTTCGTAAGGAGCTCTGAGCAGAAATAAAGCTTCTATTTCTTGAAAGGTTTATCAAAATTCTATTTTATTATTCACGTTTTCATGAAATATTATGTATGCTTAGATAATTCTTCAATTCAAATAAAGACTCACTACAAATAATTGTTCACATTTTTTCCAAATAAAATAATTTATATGCAGGCTATATAATAACTATATACATTGAAACAAGCAATTATGTCAATATTGCTACAAATACAAACAGAAAATAATTTTACACATTTTTTTATAAATGAAATAATTGACATAAAAACGTGACCAATAGAATCGTAAAAAACCTGTGAAGGAATCGAATTTGCCTCTGTCAATAAAAATTGAACAAAAATCACAATATTTATTGTATCTGTGAGAAAATTATATTTTCAAAATCAATTCCAGAAGCTCTATAAATTATCTCAAAAGTTTGTTGATGATTTAGGAACTTTTTTATGCTGAAAATGTAAAATACATCTGTACAAAAATATAAAAACTTTCATGAATGAAAATAGAGGAAGACCCTTAATATTTTTATTGCTAAAATTTCCCAAGTTTTTAGTTTTAAGTATTTTTAATCCTTGAAAATTTGCAACAGTTCGGAAAAATTTGTACCTATAATAACTGGCAAGACTTCCTAAATTTATTTCAAAATTATTGATTCCCGTATAGAACTGAGTAAGTTCTTCTCCTACGTAAACTCAATCTAAAAAAAAACATCCAAATTTTTAAAACTTCGGCATCTTATCTAGATTGCGAAAAAAGAAAAATGTATGATTGTCCAACATTCTTCAATTATCACATTTTCAAACTTCTTTCAGCTTAACGTAATCTCCGGGTGTTAAAACAGTAATTAAAAATTTCATAAGGGGCCACAAATGAAAACTATTTCGAAACCGAAATCACTATTCAAAGATAAAACAAATGTCCGCTCCCGAGCCAAAGTGTTGCTGAATTGAAACCAAAAAAGTTTGATCAAAGAAAGTTATCCAGCTTCAAAGAAATGTATGTGGAAGTCGACAATTTGAAAGTGACACCAACCTAAGATGACAATATGCTTGACTGCGGATTGCGATAAAAATTAATTTTCAGTTTGAAAATTGTACGAAAAATGTTAAAATTGGCTTTGGATAGCAATTATCACACAAGGTTTAATTTTCTGCAACAATCATAACTTACTTCCCAGATATGGGGATATGAATCTGTTCCCAGAAAGTCAAAATTGAAAATCGCGATATCAGAGTATGACATACATTTGTTTGCTAAAAATCCGGATGAATATTTTTTTTCATTAAAAGCTAATGATTGTCAGAAATGTCAATGTGAAAAGGTTAAAAAAATACTGTCATGTTTAGATAGTAATTCAATTGTCACTAGTATGGTAGCAATTATCCAAGTATATGCGTTGGATATGTCTACTGTTTTGCTTTATCAGATGCAATGTCAGTTAGAACTATATTGATGAACGTAAAACGATGAACACGTCAAAGTTAAATAAACTTTTCATTTGTATAATACAAACGTGTTACTCGTATCTATCTAAAAATTCAGTTACTACAGTATCATGAGCAAGATATGAGCTGGAGTATTGATCACCAATAATTAAAGTCGTTTATGAAAATGAAAAATTCAAATTTCCTGTCCACGTGGTTGGATCGAAAAAAGATGCGTAGTACAGAAATTCAAAAGCTTTTTTGAAAAGTTTAATTGAGGCTGTTTGCAAGGCGTCTGTTTGAAGCAGAAATAAATTTGTGTGTACCTTGTTATTGATCTGTTGAGTACGTTCAATGTCTTATTGCTGTGTGCCTTAACGTAGTTCCTGTCGTTAAAATACGGAGGACTGTTGTGTACAGGAAGTTGCTCCCTCAGGTTCCTGGCTGAAATTGGAGACAAGTCTGATTATTCCGGATCAGAACCTTTTAAATACAAACTCTATTTTTCGATCGCTAGCGCTGAATTAATCAACGAATTTTACTTTGATGAAACAAGTTCAACAAGTTCATTAAGCTGTCGGTCCAACATAAACATTAGAGCTTTCACTGATTTCTTAAACGCGTTTAGTGCAACTTATGAATTGAACGATAACCATGAAAAAATTTTGCTCAGTTTGAAGTAGAGTGGCAATGCTTTAGAATGGTTTCATGTTAAACCGGTGCGTATTAAAATGAGTAAGGAAGACTTGCTCAAGCATATGAAAAAGATGCTATCTTATAGACTTAACAGGGTAGAACAACGAAGGCTGTTTGAAGAAAGAAAGTGGAAATTCAATGAGTCATTTTGCGAATATTATCACAAAAAATTAATTTTAGCTAATCAAGCGCCAGTGGATGATGAGCAGGTGGTGGGTTATATGATTGATGGAATTCTAGATTTGCAGTTAAGAAATCAAGCACATATGAGATCTTTCAAAACGTCATCTGAATTATTAGAGATATTTAATTAAATCAATTTTCAACTCGAGCTTTCAAAGGTTCAATCAAGCAGTTATCTAAAATCAGCTGACATAAAAACTACATCCAAATCTTAATTTAAATGTTAAAGTTATCTAAATCTATGACACACTTCAAATGAATGTCAGCAGCCGAAAGACACAAATTGGCACACCTGCAATGAATCGGGTGACATCGCCAAAAATTGTCTCAAGGAGAATTATTTTGTCAATTTGGTATCTGAATCTACTTCAACAAATAGGTCATTTTTTAAGAAAGTCGACCTGGATATTGACGAAGGAAAGAGTATTGAATTATACTGTATGTTATGTTCTGGTAGTTCGGTGAGTTTTGTTAAAACGAAATACATAGATGATCATAATGTTAAAGAAATCACTTTCTCAGATCCAGATTATGCAGGAATTAATTGTTCTAATTAAATTCTTTTAGGAAAACTGAGAGTTAGTATCATACTTGATGATGAGACGCGAGATAATATTACATTGCTTGTAGTTCCTGATAGTACGATGAGATCTTCGGTAATTTTAAAACAAAAAAAATGAAGAATTGCTGAATATTGAAATTTTATTGATAAATAAAACACAATTGAGGGATTGAAGCATTATTTCTGAGATAACATGATCAGAAAAGGAGAAGAAATTGAATAATCTCAAAACAGATGATGATCGGTTAATGAAAGGTCTCACAGATGTTCAAGCGTATGTGGAATATTTGAAAGATCAGCTGAAGAATTTTGCGGATGGTAAAGAAAAATTAGAAGCAAAAGTTGCAGATTTAAAATCACAGGTGGAAACGTTGAAGCAAGATTTATTGGTTGAAAAGGAAATAAAGAAGCTGCTATAGGAAAAAAATCGAGGCTTTGAAAAATACCTTAGCTGATTTGAGAAACGAAATAGAAAACTTGAAGGATGAAAATGATAAGTTGGTACATATGAATAATAATTTGAATTCAGAACTGAAGAAAGCAAGAGAAAACAATGAGAAATTAAAAATTGAATGGATTCTTTGAGTAACGAAAATTCGAACCTTAAAGCAGAAGGATTGTCAAAGTGAGGAGAAGAATAAAGCAAATGAAGGAATAAGATCACTTAAAGATCCAAATGAAAAGTTGTCTAGTTAACTAGATGATGCTAAATTAGGAATGAATTCTTCAAAGAGGGAAGTCGATAAATTGAAATCTGATTTGGAATCCTCAAAAAGCAAAAAGAAATCAGCTGAAGATAAACTGAAAGTTGAAAGATTTTCTCACAAAGTTTGACGAACTCAAGGATGAGAATAATCATCTTCAGTCAGAAAGGGAGAGTCTTTAAAAGCAATTAAACGATATGAAGAACGATTAGCCGAGATTAGAGGCGGAAAATTATGACCAATGTCAGGCAGATGGTTTCATACTGAAAACTGAAATTGATAAGTTGAAGGCAGCAGTTGAGAATCTTAAGAAAGAAGAAAATCTGAAGCGAAGATGAAAGATTTTGAAGGTCAAGTTTTGTTTGCAAAGGGCGAGAAAAATAGCCAGGCAGGAGAAATCAAAGATTTGAAGAGAATATTGGCATCTGAGAAAGTGAGAAGGAAGCAGCTTTGAAAAAAGTGGAAAAACTTAATAAAGAAATTAAGTTTTCGAAAGCTAAATTGGAAAAGTCGAGATCTGAAAATGATCAGCTCAGGGCAGTAACCGATGATTGAAAGAAACAATTAGTATTGAGTAAAGATAAATTGAATAAAGCTCAAAGTAAAATTTCAGCTTTTAAAGAAGATAATACCAAATTAAAGTCTTAAAAAATACACCAATGGTTAATAATACTATAACCGTGGTTAATAATAAATTTTCTTCATAAATGATGAATATCTAGATCTGTACTGCAACCTTTCACTTCTTTTTTCAATTTTTTTGAATTAGTAGCCCGTAAATTATTGAATATTCACATAAAAAAGGTCAGCATTTTGTTCTGTATCAGAACAAAGGCTGAAACGCTTTGACTGAATGATATTTTTCCTGCTTTTGAGAACTTTCATATACAATCTAGCAAATCGTAGACGTCGAGGTTGATGTTTCGTTTCTATATAACGTTCTGCGGTTGAGCTTAGGAGTTTAAAAAGCCTCGGGGAAGTTTGCACAAAGCATCGAGCAAAGTGACATGAAGCCTTTTTGTTTTTACCAGCGGCGCGGCATCGTCGGCAAGAACACTTTGCAACAACCGAAATTCCAGAAAATGTTTTATGTTCCCTAAGAATATTCTCAAGCAGCACAAATGTGCTAAAAAGCTTCAAGTCACCTCCAAGTTTCATACAATTATAACTACTCCTTTGTGGTCTAAAATTCACTTTAAAAAGTGAGAAAAAAAATATAGATTTTAAATAAGCATTGATTCTCCATTTTTCGTTCTAGAGTATGAAAAAAACAAATTAAAATTCATTTTTTCGATTTCACAAATTTCATATCACATGAAATAATGCAATTATAAATAAGTTTGATTTTAACTTTTTTTAAATTTTGAGTTCAATTGTTAACTTTTTCAGTCATGAAATCTTTCAGTTTACAATGGGTAATTATAAAATCTTTTACGTTAACATTTTTTTATTTCAGGTCTTCACTTTTAAGCGCACATTTGAAATTTAAAGGATTTTCAAATTTAGAGTATTGAGAATTATAGCGTGGATTTATATATCTTTAACCAGAAAGCATTGATCTAACGTATACCATTAAGCCATTTTCCCTTTCAGGGTAGGCGTGACACTACCCGATTCGGGTAGTGTTTCTAGGTTGATAACTTGTAGTAAATAACTACAAGTGTGGGCTCACCACACCCACGATGTGCCAACAGCACTCAGTTTTCTCGAATGGTCACCCATCCAAGTGCTAACCGCGCCCAACGCTGCTTAACTTCAGTGATCTGACGAGAACTGGTTTTTTCAGCGTGGTATGGCACATGGTAACATAAAAAAATGTTTAAGATTGTAAATATTTTTTTTAACTAATGTTTTTGTTTAAAGTTTCAAAATAGTAAGTCTCCTTTGAATTCCATACCGATTTCCGGTGAAAAACGCAAGAACAACCGACAATAGTTTAAAAAATTGTTATTTTCTTTAAAATTTAATTATGAGCGAATTCAATGCCACTGAATTATTAAGAATCATCTGAATAAATATTGATGAAATTAGATGATTTTTATTCTAAATAAACGACGATAATATAACTTTAAATTATATGCAAATTTTTTATTTTCGTTGAAGTCTCATGAGGTAATTCCAACTTAATGCCGATTTCTCGTGTAAAACACCAACATAACCTAAAATTATGAAAACTTGTGAATCTTCTTTAAAATATAATTTTCTTGTCATAATTAAAAATACCAATTTCGGAGGAAAAGCAATAAAAATAACCCAAAATTGTTATAAGACTCTAGATCTTAATCAAATTATAATGATTTTTGTTTGAATATAGCAATTTTCGATGTACAACGCCAACTTAACCTAAAATTGTGAAAAAATTATGAATCTTCTTTGAAAGCTAATGATTTTTTAAATACCAATTTTAGGTAAAACGTACCAACATAACCTACATTATTTGAAAATTGTTAATGTTCTTTGAAATCTAATAATTTTTTGTTGAAAACACCAATATTGGTAGTTTAAAACAAAAATCATTGAAGTTCGAACAAGATTTTCAATTTTTGAACATTTTCATTTTATAATAACATTTTCACAGAAAAACGGTTATTATGAACGAAAATCATCAGATTTTGAAGAAGATTTACAATTTTAGACGATTTACTGTTATGTTAATACAAAATCATTAGATTAATGATTTTTCTTAAAAATAATAAAATTCACAAGCTTGAAGAATTTCGGATTTCGATAGTGCTTTTCGTCACAAATTGAAATTCTTAATCGAAAATCATTCGATTTTAAAGAAATTGAATAATTTTTGATTAATTTTAAGTTATGTTTGTGTTTTACATCTAAAATGGGCATTTTTGAACAAGAATAATTATAATTTGAAGAAGATTTAGAATCTCTCAACAATTTTGGATTATGTTAGTATTTTCTGTCGACAATGGGGATTTTTAATTTCAAAAATTATATTTGGAAGATTTCAAATTTTTGAACAATTTTAGATTAGGTACACATTTCTAAATAGAAATCGGATATGTTAAACAGGAAACATTAGGTTTAAAAAAAGATTTACAATCTTAAATAATGTTTTGTGATGCTGTGTTACTATGTTCCATTTAAAATTGCTATTGTTTTAAAAAAATCATTAGACGTCAAAGAAAATTTACAATATTTGAACAATAAGTTATTAATTTCATTGGATATTGGCATTTCAGAACAAAATTGCCCTTTTTTTCATTTTCTATTATATGAGATAGTAAATACTATGAAATAAAAATATTTTTTAATAATATTAATTTCATATTTTAATTAAAAACTTTCGTGAGCCAAAAAAAAACGACAATCGCGCGCGCAGCGCACGTTTCTGTTTTTTTGTATAATTTAATTACAATTAATTGTTAAGTTTTGTTAAAACAAAATAAATAATTAATACAAAAGTAATCAATTTGATAATTAAAATCTTTGTGTATGAGTACAAAATGAAAGAGTGCATAGTCTTTGGTCAAATTATCAATTGCTTATTAAAAACATTTAACTTCGCTTAGCAGTTTAAATGGGTGTAAATTTTATTTCTAGTTCAGAAATTATAATTCTACAGAAAAAATCCTTTGAAAAAATTGATTTTCAAATATTAATTTCAGTATGTCCAAATATTACTTGTCATTGTTTACAACTATAACAGAATAATTTTTTTAATTGTATGAAATTTAAATATATCAAGACCTAACATTTGAATCTTTTCATCGGAAAAGTCTTAAGTGAATGGAAAGCATTAGAAAATAAAAATTAAAAAATGTACTTTTCGTATTCTGACAACAATATTGTTAATCATTTTATCTTTATTTACCGCGAAATTTTTCCAGTATATATTTTAAATCCATGTCACATTTTTTCCGAATTTTAAAATTAAAATCTTAGGAATTATTTAAAGAAAATAACAATTCTTCCAATATCGCCAAACGGTTACGGTGGTCTTTAAAAGGATAATAATTTATTATTTATAATTGTATAATAATTTCTGGTAATTAATAATTATTATATATAAATAAACTAGAAATAATTCTACTTTGATAAAGTAAACTTAGATCTTCTTTTTTACTAGGATATGCGGTTAAAAGTTACGCTCGAATCCTGGTGAAGAAACTCAACATGTACATGTGCTATTCGGAATCAGGAACTCAGCCTACAGAATGACAGATATCCTCCTGAAAAAAAAAACATATCTGCTCAGATGTGTTTTTTTATCAGGATCTGAGGACTCAGACTGACCTAAATCCTGAAATTCGTTGAGATATACGACACTTTAGTGCAGATGTATTTCTTTTTCATCAGGAATTCTTGCAAATCGCTTCAGATATTCTAATCAGGACATAATTGTCTCAAAATTTAATCACAATTTTTCGTAATGATTAGCATAATTATATTCATATTTTCATAATAAATCAAACGATGTAAAAAACTAGCCTATGATCAAAATGCAGCTGTATACTTCCTTCATCAGGACGGCAGTATGACGGAAAGTGATGATCAATTCTAGTGTGTATTTAGTGTCGTAACATTGTAATATTTAGCTAAAGTTGGAAAAATCGTGAAGAAAAAGATATTTCGGTGTCGCTGAAATTTGTTGGACTAGAAAATAAAAATCTGGAAAGAAATGCAGCAGCTGTATACATAACGTCATTATGTATAATTGGATAAAGAACTAAAAAGATGATAAAAGACGAAAGTAAACATTATAAAATAACGAACTTAATTATATTTTCCATGGAAAATAATGCGTATTCTGAAAGGAGAGTAAGTCGATTATTAAAAACGAGTTAGAGCATTAAAGCATTATTTGAAGGGTCTGGGGGTGGCATGCATCGATGAGACACTTTGCACGCTGATGCTGCTGGTGAACGGTTACTCGGTGGTTAACGATACAACCTCTTTTGTCGCACTCCATTGCCTCCACAAGAGGCATCTTATCGACACTCAACCCCTACAATCTACTGACTCTTCGAGTCACCGACTTTGTATTCCTACCTATACATACATTGTTCATGTCCTCAGTGCAGCAAACAAGCACACTGTTTACCTCAGCTCATCCAGCTTCAAATTTCATGCTCTGTTGTCTTCATTTTCAGCAAAAGGGGATGAAAAATCAGCCTCAAGATTTCATAATTCAGAAAGAGCGAGAGAAAATTTTTAAAATTTAAATCCCAATTAGAAAAAAAACGTTGTTCCGAACTGACGTATTGCTTAAACGAAATAAAAATAGTTTGAAAAGTAGCTGCCAGTTATGATAAAATATTGTCCGAAGGTGATCATGTCGGGTTGACGCTTTTTTACCCTGTCCTAGAGGAATTGAGACAATGATAAAAAATAAAATACTCAATTGAAAAATAAACTGATGATTAATCCTCGAGATGTTGAATACTAAATATGGGGGAAAAAGTTTGTTAAGAAAAAAATCATTCAGTTTCGACAAAATTGAGTTTCAGGTTTGATGTTGGAATTTCATGGGTTCTGAAAAGTGTCTGAAAATCGTGACAACAATTATTATTTTTTGTTTGTTTGAATGATGACACGTTCAAGATGTTGAGTTGATGAACACGGAGAAAAAAAGTTTTGTTCATGCAAATTTTCAACCAGAAACAATTACTATTTAATTAAACAAAAAAGATGAACTTTTGATCAAATATGCGGTTGAATTTTCAACGGAAAATATGAATGATCAACCAAGCACATTATTTTTCAGCCAGAGAGAGATGAATTTTTAACAAAATAGTTGAATTTTCAACATAAAAAGATAAATTTTTAACCAAATAGTTGAATTTTCAACACAAAGAATACATTTTCCACCAAAAATTGAATAGGTGAATTTTCAGTTAAACAATTAATTTTCAACAAAAAAGAAAGAATTTCAACAAAATATTTAAATTTTGAACCGAAGGGATCGTTCTTCAACTGTAATAGTTGAATCCTTAACCAAAAGGCAAATTAAAAAAAAATTGACTTTTCAACCAAAAAGGACAGTTTTAAACAATATTATTGAATTTTGAACAAAATAGATTATGTTTCAACCAAATAGTTCAATTTTCAACTAAAACATGCATTTTTAACCAAGAGGAATTATTTTCGACCGCAAAAGACTAGTTTTAACTGAAAAAGATAATTTTTTTATCAAAAATTGTATAGTGAAATGTTCGGGTCAAAAATCCATTTTCAACTAAGAAAGAACGATATTTCAAAAAAATAATACAATTTTCAGCCAAAGAGATGAGTTATCAACTAAAATTACTTAAGCTTTTTAACCAAATAAATGAATTTCGAATTTAGAAAAATAAATTTACAATTACCAATAGAATAGTTAAATTTTAGTTTAAAATATTGATTTTCGAAAAAAAAAATAATCAACAAAATAGTTGATCTTGTTACCAAAATAATTTAAATTTTAACCAAATAGATACATTTTCTACAAAACAAAAACGAATTTTCAACAAAATAGTTAAATTTTTTTCGTCAATAGTTTCTATTTTCAAAGAAATAAATAAATTTTCAAACAAGAAGATTAATTTTTGAACAAGTATCTTAATTTTCTACACAAAAAAAACGAAATTTCAAGAAAATATATCATTTTCAACTAAGAAAGACAAATTTTCACCAAAAATAAAATAGTTGAATTTTTAGTTGAAAAATTTAATTTTTAACCGAAAAAAATCCAACTGAAATCAAACATCTTGAACCAGAAATATAAATTTTTAACTAAAAAAGCTAAATTTTAGTTAAGAAATGGAATAGTTAAATTTTCAACCCAAAAAATAAATTTAACAAAATTGTTGAATTTCCTACCGTAGATTAATTTTTCACAAAATGTACTCAGAAAAAAATGTTCTTGTACCAAAGGAACTGTTTTTTGGATATACATTAAAATTCGGTTGAATCCAAAAAATTTTGATTGTTCAAACAAAATATTTGATTGATAAAACAACATTTTTTTGTTGGATCAACCAAATACTCCGTCTACCAGAAGATTTGGTTAAAACAACCAAAAAATGTAGATCATACATATAATAAGCATATTTTATCAATGCTTGAATCAAGAGAAATTTTGTTAATTCAGCCAAATCGTTTTCTGCGTGTAGTTGAATTTTCAATAAAAAACATGAATTTTCAACCAAGAAGCTTAATTTTTTACCAAACAAGATTTAGAAATTTTGAACATTTTTAGATTATTTTAGTATTTTTAGTCGGAAATTTGAAAACTGCGTCAAGCTGCCACTATTATATTTTTGGTTCGGAATTCATCTCTTTTGGTTGAAAATTTCAGTATTTGGTTACAGATTTAACTTTGATTTAATTTAATTGAATTTCATTATTAATTTAAGATTTAATTTTGTTGAAAATTATTTCTTTTTCTTGAAAATTAATTTTTTCAACTGAAAATTTAACTATTTAATTTTTGGTTGAAAATTGGTCGGTTTTTAGTTGAAAATTCAACAATTTGGTTAAAAATTTGTACTATAAATTATTAGATATAAGATTTCACTAATAAAAAAATATTTTTCTGTTTCAGGTGAGTTTCTTTTGAGGATCCTTTAAATCAAAGGTGTGAGTCCCGTCATTTTTCCTTTTTTTTATAATTTATTGATACTTTTTCATTGTAAAGTATTCTATTCCATTTTTGGTTCAGAATACATATTTTTTGTTCAAAAATTGTACTTTTTGTATGAAAATTCAATTATTTGTTGAAAATTCGTTTTTGTAGATGAAAACTAATTTTCTTCACTGGAAATTTAACTAGTTTACTTCTGGCTGAAAATTCATAGTTTTTAGTTAAAAATTCAACTATTGAAATTTCAATTGATTATTAATCTTTTTTGGTCGAAAATTCAACTAGTTAAATAAAAGTTCAACTACTTTGTCGAAAATTCATTTTATTGGTTAAAGGTTAAACTATTCTGTGAACAAAAGATTTTTTTATTGAAAATTCATTTTTTAAACTAAAAATTTGACACCCATTTTTTATTGAAAATTGATCGTTTTTAGTTAAAAATTCAACAGTTAATTTTATCATTGAGAATTCATCTTAAGTATCCATTTAATTGGTTGTATATTGAAATATTGTGTTGATAATTATTTTTTTTTGAAACCTAATTTTTTCAACTCAAAATGTAACTAGTCCATTTTTGTTTGAAAATTGATATTTTTTAGTTGAAAATGCAACTATCGGGTTCAAAATTGATGCATTTTGTTATAATTTGAACTACTTTGTTAAAAATTCATTTTAATAGTGGAAAATCCATCTTTTTGGTGGAAAATTTAACTATTTCGATATTAATCCTTTTTTTTGGCTGAAAGTTAATTCGTTTCAATTATAAAATCTAGTGTTCTATTTTTAATTCAGAATTCATCTCGTTTATTAAAAAATTCTACGTTTTGGTTGAAAATTTAATAATTTGTTGATTATTCTTCTTTTTTTAGTTAAAAATTAATTTACGTCACTAAAAAATTAACTAATCGACTTCTACCTGAAAATTCATTGTTTTCAATTAAAACTTCAACTATTAACATTTTCATGAAAAAATTCATCTTCTTTGGTTAAAAAAACTACTTGGATAGAAGTTTAACCACTTTGTTGATAATTAATTTCATTGCTTTGAGTTTTTGGTACTTTTTCGAAAATTTTTTTTTTTTAAATTAATTTTTTTACCTGAATATTTAACTAATCCATTATTTATTGGAATATAATAATTTTTATTTGAAAATTCAACTTATCATTTCTTCATTGATAATTTATCTTTTTTGATTGATCTTGATTGAAAGTTGAACTACCTTACGGAAAATTCATTTTATTACTTGTAAATCCATCACTTTGATTGAAAATTTGATTATTCTGTTAAACATTCCTTTTTTGTTTTGGTTGAAAATTAATTTTTCAATTGAAAATTTAATTATTGCAATATTGGTTGAAAATTTCTTATTTTTTGTTTAAAATTCAACTATTTGGTTAAAAATTTTTGTTTTTACGTTCTGGTTTCAAAATTTAACTGTTTTATGGAAAATTTGTCTTTTTGGGTTGAAAAATCTATTATTTTTCTTGACAATCAAATTATTTTATAAAAAACTAACATTTTGGTTGAAAATTTAACAATTTGTTTGAAATTTAATTTCTGTCTCGATTGAAAAAAATGGCTTCTGGTTTGTTGAAATTTAAACTAATTTTTTTTTAAATCATTTGATTTTTTATTGAAGATTCATAATTTTAGTTGAAACTTGCCTTTTTTGTTTAGAATTCATATTATCTGGTAAAAAATAAAACTTTTTTTATAGAAAATTCATCTTTCTGGCTTAAAAATTCAACATTTTTATGGAAAATTTGTATTTTATGTTGAAGATTCTATTATTTTCGCTGAAAATTTAATTATGTTTCTCCTGACATAAATATGTTTCCGGTTTGAAAATTCGCCTTTTTGCTTTGAAAATACACCACTTTTGGTAGAAATTTTATCTTCGTAGAGGATTGATTTTTAGTTGAAAATCCAACTAATTCATTAAAAAATTTATTTTGTTCAAAATTAAAACTAAAAAACTTCCCTTTTTTCTCTTTTTTTTCGCTTGAATGCTAGCGGAATTAATAGAATCCAATAAGAAAATCCAACTATTCTTCCTTGAAAGTTAATTTTTTAAAATTCAAAAATCTACTATTACATTTTTCGTTCAAAATTCATCTCTTATAATGAAAAATTCTACTGTTTGGTTGACGATTGAACTACTTTGTTGAAAATTTATATTTTCTGGTCGAAAATTAAATAGTTTGGTTTGGTTTGTTGAAAAATCATCTTTTTTGGTCGAAAATTTAAGTTTTCTGTTACAACTTCGTGTTTTAGACAGAAAACTCGTCCCTTTGAAAATTGGATCATTGGTTTCAAAATTTCTCTCTTTTGTTTAAAAATTGAACTATTTGGTTTGAAATATATGATTCAAAATTGCAAATTTTTAAAATTTAAAAGCAATCTTAAACTTTTCTTTGAATCAATTTTAAACCTGCGAATGAAAATTGAGTTAAAAGTGTAAAGTACACCATATTAGAATTTGATTAAAAAAATTTTGAATTCACTGCTGGAAAAATGAGTTTTCCTTCCAAAAGCTCCATGACAAAGTGACTGTACTTAGCGATATCTCGTCAGAACGTAAGCTCTACTCATTTTTCACGTTATAAATCACCCACTACATGCAAACTCTGTTCCATCCTAATGTCGATTCAAGGAATCGTCTGGGGCTTTGCGGACCTTTCAGCAGTATAATTTTGCCTAAACTTAAGAACGCTCATTTATTTGGTAGACTTGAGGAAACTCTCATAATACTGTCAAGAAGCCAAATTCAAATTTCATTAGGTGTAAATAAATGATTTATGCATATTATGCGTTAGGGTGTCCAATAGCGTGGTCCAAATTTTTTGTAGAATTTTCATGCATATGGCCCGGAAATTTGTTTGAATCCACAAAACAAACAAACGATCAATTTTTTTTTTATGATATTTCGAGGTGGCGCAAGCATGTCCAAGAAGATGGCACCGATATTTTATTTTTTCGAAAAAATAAAAGTTGTGCTGAATTGTGCTAGGTTTGTGCTGAATTGTGCCACGTTTGTGCTGAAATTTTTGTTTGAAAAATTTAAAATCTGAGTCAGAATTAAAAAAAAAAATTTTTTGGGGGCTAGCACCGCCATTTTTCTTTTTTTTTTTTTTTTTTGAAAAAATGTTGTGCTGAATTTTGCTAGACTTGTGCTTCATCTCGCCGCGAAATTTGAAAAAAAAAATCAAAATTGAAGCCAAAATTAAAACAAAACTTTTCCGGGCCAGCACCGCCATTTTGTTTTTTCGAAAAAACAAAAGTTGTGCTCAATTTTGCTAGGCTTGTGATCAATTGTGCCGTGACTGATTTTTGAAAAAAGTCCAAATTTGAACCGAAATTCACAGAAAACATTTTTTGAGACATTACGTGCAAAGCAATTATTGTCCTATACCCTTTTTACTTAGGTTTTTGAATCCAAATTTTTTCAAAATGCGAATTTAAAAAATCTGAAAGTTGTGCTGGGTTGTGCTAGGCGTGCAAAACAATTATTGTCTTATACAATTTTAACTCAGGTCCATATTTTTTCATGTCAATCTAGGTTATTTTTCTCAAAATGATTTTCAAAATCCAAAATTTTTCAAAATGCGAATTTCAAAAATCTAAAGGTTGTGCTGGGTTGGGCCAGGCGTGCAAAACAATTATTGTGTCATACACTTTTATCTTAGGTCTATATTTTTTGGTGAAATTATAGTTTCATTTTTCCTCACAATAATTTTTTGAATCCAAAATTTTTCAAAATGCGAATTTCAAAAATCTGAAAGTTGTGGTGGGTTGTGCTTGGCCTGCAAAACGATTATTCCTCTATACACTTTTAACTCAGGTCCATATTTTTTCATGAAAATCTAGTTTATTTATCTCAAAATGATTTTTATATCCAAAATATTTTAAAATGCGAATTTCAAAAATCTAAAAGTTGTGCTGGATTGTGCCAGGCGTGCAAAACAATTTTTCTCGTATACAATTTTAACTCAGGTCCATATTTTTTAATGAAAATCTAGTTTCTTTTCCTCAAAATGATTTTTAAAATCCAATATTTTTCAAAATGCGAATTTCAGAAATCTGAAAGTTGTGCTGGGTTTTGCTCGGCATGAAAAACGATTATTCTTCTATACACTTTTAACTCAGGTCCATATTTTTTCATGAAAATCTAGTTTATTTTTCTCAAAATGATTTTTAAATCCAAAATATTTCAAAATGCGAATTTCAAAAATCTAAAAGTTGTGCTGGCTTGTGCCAGGCGTGCAAAACAATTATTGTTCTATACACTTTTACCTTAGGTCTATAGTTTTTGATGAAAATATAGTTTATTTTTCTCAAAATTATTTTTGAAATCCAAAATTTTTCAAAATGCGAATTTCAAAAATCTAAGAGTTGTGCTGGGTTGTGCTAGTCGTCCAAAACAGTTTTTCTCTCATACACTTTTAACTAAGGTCCATGTTTTTTAATGAAAATCTAGTTTTCTTTCCTCAAAATGATTTTTGAAATCCAAAATTTTTCAAAATGCGAATTTTGAAAATCTGAAAGTTGTGCTGGGTTGTACTTGGCGTGCAAAACGATTATTCTATACGATCTTAACTCAGGTCCATATTTTTTCATGAAAATCTAGTTTATTTTTCTCAAAATGATTTTGGAAATCCACAATTTTTCAAAATGCGAATTTCAAAAATCTAAAAGTTGTGCTAAGTTGTGCTAGGCGTGCAAAACAATTATTTACTCATACACTTTCAACTCAGGACCATATTTTTTAATGAAAATCTAGTTTCTTTTCCTCAAAATGATTTTTAAAATCCAATATTTTTCAAAATGCGAATTTCAAAATCTGAAAGTTGTGCTGGGTGTTGAAAAGAAACTAGATTTTCATTTAAAAATACGGACCTGAGTTAAAAGTGTATAGGAGAATAATTGTATTGCACACCTAGCAGAACCCAGCACAACTTTTAGATTTTTGAAATTTTATCAAAAAAAAAATTGCAGCACAATTCAGCGCATTCTCATTGCGCGTTGAAAAAATTATGTTTGTCAATTTTCAATAATTGAAAATTGGACAAAAAGGGGAAATTTTTTTTAAAAAGCGCGACTTTTTATCTCTATTATAAAAGAAAATGGCTAAAAACGTTAATACAGTTTTTAAACAATTTATGAAAACGTCTAATTATCAGTATGAAGTATAGTATTTTACATATTAGGAACAATTTGCATATAAAAAAATCCGCAAAAAATCATAATTAGCGCCCAAAATTCGCAGAATACTTTTTTTTCACTTATGGGGTTTTCTTGGGACCATATAGAACAGACTCATTGGGGTGATATTTGAAAAGTAATATTTTATCCGTATTCAATGGTAATTAAAAAAAATTAATTAAAAAAATTTTTTTTTCGTAAATTTGTTTGTAGTGTGGATTCGGACATATTGCCGGTCGATATGCATAAAAATTTGAAAAAAATTTCTGATGCATTTTTGGACCCCCTAGTGTCCAATGAAACTTTAAATTTTTGAATTTCAAAAACGCTACATTTCTAAATTTATTCCTTTTCGTGAAAAAATTCTGCCGTAAATTTTCTTTGGTTTGAAATGCCGTTTGTGGTCTAGCAATGATATTTCTTAGTTTTTAATTTACAAAAAAAAATACCAATTAAAGGCTTAAAATTTCTTTCACCCCGAAAAATTATTTGTTCTTTATTAAGGAATAGATCCTAAATTTTATCAAATAAACACAAAAATTTAAAGATATTATTAAGTCTATAATAGAAAATTTTGTAATTTAAATGCAATTAATGTAATTGATCTAAAATTAGATCATAATTAAAGAAAAGTTTCGTCATATATTTAAAAAAACACTTTTAGCAAATTTCGGTGAAAAATGATTAAAAGAAAGAAATTTTAAGTAAAAGAGCTGAAAGTATTTCTGTTGCTTTTTTAAAACATTTTTTTATTATTATAAAAAAATCTTCCCTTCGCGCGGACAGATTCTTATAATTTTCTAATTCTCATGTTATTTTTTAAGATTATCACAAAAACTATGCGTTTGATTAGAAAATAATTTCAGAAAAACTTGGAGATCTTTTTTGAGATAAACAATTTTGATTCTCAACGTTTTTTTTCGTATCTTACATAGCTGACCGAAAAATGGAATTTTTTATTTAAAACTACATTTTTCATGATTAAAACAAAAACTATGCGTCTTATCAAAAAATGGGCTGAAGACAATTTTAGGCCTTTTTCAGGTAAATAATTTCGCAAATAATTTTTCACATCTTGCATAGTTTGACCAAAAAATATAATTTTTAATTTTTAATAACAGGATGTTTCCCATCTTCAAAAAGATTTTTTTTTTTTTTTTTTTTTTTTAATATAACTGCTTGTGATACGATTTGCACGATTAATTTGAAAAATGGTTATTATCGGCCGGAGTAAATATGTCGAATCTTGCATTTTTTCAATCTAAACCAAAGAAAGAGGTTATTTTTTTTATTTCATGTGAAAAAAAATTGTGTTCTTTAAAACGTTCTAATATCCCTAAAAAATCCAAAATTCCAATATCCTAAAATTTCTAAATCCCGAAAAAAAAATTCTAGAGTTAGTAGAATGATGAAAGAAAAACATGTTTTTTACACATTTTCAAAAAATTCTAAATTCAGGAAATAATTTTCTTTCAACTTTATAACTTTTTATTAGTGTCCACCAGTAATAACCGTTAATATACAAAATTTGCCAGAATTCTCAAAATAATAGGAAACATTTTGTTTAAATTTTCAAATCCAAAGAACGAACAGAACATATTGTCCGATCCAAAAAAAATCAAGATATTTTTCTGTCATCCGGTGTTAATATCATAAATTGATTCATTGTGAAAAATATATTTTTTTTTTCAAATCATAGAAGAAATTCTGTGCATATTCTTCAAACAAGGAAAATGATTAGGGACCATTTCAGACCATTCTAATTGTAATGAAATAAAAGATTTTCGTATTCTAAGCCAGATAATAACTTCAACATTTTTGTTTTTTCATAAAATTGGGGGTTTATTTATCAATCAATAAAAGATACTTCTCAGGGGTGATAACATTTTCCAGCCCTAAATTTGTATTAAACAAAATTTCAAACTAAAAAAAAAAAAATTAATTTGCAGACCTAGAAAGGCCTAGCGGAATCTCTAAACAATTTTCTAACAATAAAATAACATTCATGGCAGTATGTTTAGGGGGCAGTGTTAAAAAAAAATTATTTTTACTGAGCACCCTATTATACTGATAATTATATTTTGAGTCTTGAAGTAAATAATAATAAAAAACATTTTTATGTTTCCTTGCTATTTTAGAAGAAAAGTGAGGCTAAATTGTAACATTCTGCACAGAAAATTAAATATCGGAAAAAATTCTTTTAGCCTGGAGATGAAACAAAAAAAAAAAATTTTCTATCTTAACTTATTCTATATAAGCCATTTTCAGCGATCTAATTTCCTCCAAGCTATTCTGCAGAAAGGATTTTACTCGTAATGTGATGAGGTAGTCTGAAAATACAAAGCCACTGAGGAGTTCGCGTAAAAAGTAATTTCGGATTTACATCAGAGACTTGCAAATTAATTTCAAAACGAGTTTATTAGCATTGAATCACGTTTCTCTCATAAATGGAATTAATTACAAATCTTTTTAAAAATAATTATTTAATATCCTATCAGAAACAATACGTGTGAAAAATTTCTGCAATTAACAATAACATTCTGAACATCATGCTATTTCTTGTTGTTGCTTATTTATATAATTAATTTGTGAATAACTTTTTGTCAGAAAAATCAATTTTGTTATGAAAAAAAAACTGATTTACTGAGAATTTGTTAATCAAAATGTTTATAAAAACAGTAAATATTAAATCATACTAATTTTCCGTTATAAATTATGAGTCCTATGAAAAATCTTAGCAAATGGCGTGAAATGAACAATTTTTTTGTGAGAAAAAAATAGTTGTTAGAATTTTTTGATAAAAATTGTTTATAATGATTGAATTGAATATTATTAGAATTATTTTGTTCTATAAGTGCAGATGCAATAATTTCAGCTGATAATGAGTTTCTCTCTGAATTTTTTCTTAAGATAAAAATTCGTAAAGCTTAAATGTTTGATTTCGTCACTTTATTTGTTTATGTATTGTTGCTCGGTGACAAAAATTAAAAAATCGCAAAGCACTTCTCTTAAAAATTCAGTGTTGAATATTTCTAAAAAAAAAACAATATTATTTATCATTAATCCAAAGAGCACCACTACTTGAAAATTTTTGCAAATTTTTTGTGTAGCACAGGGAAAAATCGGCATTTGTTTATTGAAAAATAATATAAATCACTAAAAATAAAAAATAGGACGATGTTGAGAATTTTATTGTTAATTCCATTTATTTTTCACCATATCCTGAAATTTTCATCAATTTCTCATAAATAGTTTACGAAACAATAATTTGTTAATCGATCGATGCAGAAATGTTCAATCTTACATTTTAAATAAACAAATGCATTCTTTCTAGAAAAAAATTATAATCTGACCTAATACTAATGAGTAGATTATTTTTCAATATTTATTTTTAATTTTCCTTTCAACGTCAAAAAGCGTAGGATCACTTGGGAAATTTCTACTAACGGCGGAAAATGAGCTCAAAAAAGGGAAAAAATTGAAGTTTTTTTACGAAAAATGGCAAAATTAGGGAAAAGGTTAAACAATAATTCTTTCATATAGAAAGAAAAAAATAATCTTCTATAAAAATTCGAATAGTTTTTAAATAATGTTAAACGTTTTTAAAATTATTAATACAATTAAATAATTCATTGTTTTCAAATTGGATGCACTTGGTTCATTAACAATCCATTCACGATTATATAAAAAGTCCGAGAAAACATAAAATTTGTTAAATGTACAATTTTTAAATATCTGAAATCATAATAAAGAATTTCTTTCTCATATCCATTTTAACATTTTTAAATGTACGAGGTAAAGCTGAAAGACTCAAATATCAACATATTTAAATTAAACCCTGAGGGATAAAAGAATTTTAAATAGAAAGTTGTTTCAATTTTTAAATGAAAAATTACTATTTTTTCCACTTATTTCGAGATCAAAGGTAAACGTAGATTTCTTCATTTAGGAAAAAGTAAGAGAAACAAGTTTGTTTGAAATTTAAAATTCATTTGAATTAATTAAATATTATATGGAATGTATATTTAAAGACAAAAATTAAACATCTTCTAAAAACTGTGCTTAAATTTATCGAAATCTAAAAACCTGGTTTTTGGTAGGTTTTGAATTTTTTTTTTAAATTTAAGAAATTATTAAATTTATGTTCAATCGAAAAATGCCATTAAGATCAGTTGTAAAATTTTACATCCTTGTGTAAATTAAGGTCTGATCAAATTTTATAGTGTTAATTTTTTAATATATTTTAAGAATTCTAAAAACTCTAGAATTTTTTCAATTTTTATAGAATTAAAAAATTTTAAATTTAGGATCCCGGAATTAAATGGTTTATAATTATTTTATCATTTTTGTGGAATATATTATGTTCGTTATATTTTTATATAATTGGAAATTAGTTAAAATGATGATTTCAATTTAAAATCATTAAATTTAAACTTTCCAGTTTAAGAATCGTTTAGGTTTCCTTCTGCAGTCAAATATTCTTCAATTTTGAGTAGTTAGATTTCTAGAATCTTTAATAAATTGTTCCATTAAAAAAATTTGAATTTGCAATTGTCTAATTATGAAAA
The DNA here is from genome assembly GCA_932195095.1 of Andricus curvator. NCBI lineage: Eukaryota > Metazoa > Arthropoda > Insecta > Hymenoptera > Cynipidae > Andricus > Andricus curvator. The sequence goes on from CAKNYM010053485.1 coordinate 69,115, forward strand.
TTTTAATTATATATTATTCGATTTGAAACATTATCAAAATGAAATGTTTGAGTTTCGCATACTTCTGATTTGAACATGTCTAATGTAAGAATTTAACATTTTTAGTTTTAATTATATAAAATCGAATTTTCCATTTATTATTCCTAACAAAAAAAAATTAATTTTGATTTCAGCATTTTTTACACTATTTGAGCTACTTTTGAATGATCCTAAAGTAATTTAAATACTAAAATAATCCTACTTTAAAACAGCTAATTTCAAAAATATATAATTTGCAGTATAGTACAGTCGACCTTTTTAATTTTCAATAAGTATTTTAGCAAATTTCAGCAAATATATTCAGTCTTTCTGTCAATGATTAAGTAAAAAAAAAATTAAAAAACACGTATTTTTTTATTAATTTTTTGGATATTTTATTTTGACTTGATCATGGAACGTAAAACCGGATATATTTTTTGAAGTTTGCTAAAATACTTATTAAATATCTACATAATTCGTATAGATTCCGAAAAATATATTTTAGTTTTGAAGTTTTACTTTAGTCCTGAATAGTTTATTTTGAAATTAGTCAAATTTCACTTTTAGCAATGAAAATCATTTATATTAAAGATAATAATGTAGCGATTTTGTTCTTTTTCGCATTTCGTCCTTCATGGCAGATTTCTTCTCATATGTATCTAGAATCTTTTTTTAGCTTTTATTATATTCTATTTTTATTATCGTAATGTAATTTAAAGTTAGTGTAAACATAACTATTGCCGCATACTTATAACATATTTTGTGAAATTTATTTTTAAAAAAGTATCATATTCTCTCAATCAAAGTAAAGCCTTTTGGCTCTTGTTAGCCAATATTTGGCTTGGATTTCAACCCGAGAATTCGGATTTTGAAGCCAGTCTGGGTGGAGATCTCACCATTCGATAATATCCATTCTGCGCTATCGACCATTTGAAATTTTCATTATGTGCCAATTGTACTCAAAGTAATGTTCAGTAGAATCAAATAAAGATTTAGTCAAGAGCCAAAGCTAATAGAGTTTATATCTTGCTGGATTTTCATCAGAGAAAATCAATTATTTACATGCAGATGTAAAATCAAAAATAGTTCTTAGCTATGAGAGAAAACAAAGTTTTCATATTTTTATTTCGGTCTTACGATCAATTTAGAAAAAAAAAGCATTAAAGAATTAGGTAATTACTTAAATTATTTAAAATATAGACTAGACAGAAAAATTACAGAAAACTCGATTGTTAACTTTTTCAATCACAAGAATGTAGTCTACAAAAGTTAAAATTTCAACAAAGGGAAGCTCACATTAAAAAATTTAATTTACCGAATGATAGATTTTTAGAGGAAAAAAATAGGTACAGAGACATAAGAGTTAACAAATAGTTTAAAAATTGATCTAATGTGACAATTCTTGATGAAACAGCTGAAACCTTAGCATTGGGTACTAAATTTGGGATTTCTTATAACTCTAAAAACATCCCTACTAATAATATAATGGCTAATATAGAAAATTGTATTAAAAATATTAAAGATGATAATAAAAAATCAAATGTTCGAAAAATAGTTACAGATTTAATCTCAAATCATAAAAAAAATCAATAAATTTAAAAATTCCAATCAAATTTCAGATATTGCTACACAATTCCAAAATGACCACAAGGATGTTATCTTTGTGAAAGCAGACAAAGGTAATATCTTAGTGGCTGAAAATTCAGAAGACTAAAAATCAACTATTGAAAATCTTTTACAGAATAATACTTTATATAAAAATGTTAACACTAGTTTAGTTCCGTCCATAGAAGAAAAATGTAATGATATTATTTCTAGATGGGGAAAAAGAAGATACATAAATGAAAATTTAGCTCATAAATTAAAAAACCATGGTTGTCTGACAGCGAAAGCATATGCCCTCCCCAAAGTTCACAAGCCAGAATTAAAATGGAGATTAATCGTCTCTACTATTGGTTCTCCAACTTACGATTTAGCAAAATTCTTATCTAATCTTTTAAAGCCAGTATCTGGAAAAACTGATTCATTTATAAGAGATATTTGGAGCTTTAAAGAAAAAATTAATAATTTTAATGTTCCTGACACACATTCACTTGTTTCACTAGATATTATATATATGTTTGATAACATTCCGTTGGATTTAGTTTTGGACGTTATAGAAGAAAAATTATAAGTACATAAAAATTTAACTAAAACACGGAAAAAAGTAGATAGTTAGATTCACTTTTATGTATTGTTAACTTGACGTTTACTTGTTCGCATTGTAGAAGAAACAATTCAAATAGTTTCTGATACTGAATGAGATAGTGATCTCAAAATATACAAAACCTAAAATCAGCATTACTACTTCAAATTGTAAAAAGGAAGGTTACTAGAACAAGTAGCTTCAATAACTATTTAAAATAGTACATTTGAACATGTAAACTGTATGAATAACTAATTTGCATAGTAAGCAAAAAATTGTGAGTTTGACTTTTGCAAGTGAGTTCGATCTGCTTTTTCGCATTGCAATAAGCAGTGCGCGAGATTGTTAGCCTTACTATTTGAAATTGTAAGTAAGTTCAGTGGCACAACTAGAAACGTTTTGGCCCCCTCCGCAACATTTTTTAGGCGGTCCGTTTGAAATTAAAAAAGAAGGACGACCTATAACTTGCTTATCAGTAAAACAACAGATTTCCATGAGACATTAATCCGTAGAGACATAAGAAGCCATAGAAACACAAGAGCTTGCATGAAAAAATGCATGGACGTGAAGGAAGCTAGAGTAGTATGCCAGGACAGAAAAGTGTGGCGACAAATAGTTTGTAAACAGAGTGACAGTAGAATGAATGACGCCTGAAACAAAGACCTTGGATACTAATGGGCCCAAGTGGAGAACCATACATAACAATTTTGTGAGGCTCTTCACTTGGGGTGATCGCTAGAGAGATTGATCAGCAACCTGGGTCGGAGCAGTGTTGCGGAGTAAACGTGTCATTTAAATAAATAACACGAGAATTCCAGATCAATCTAAAATATATATACCTAACACTTATATACCTATCCACCTCATAACTATATTCCTACCTACCTTATACCTATATACCCATATGCACACTACTATTCTCCCACCGAGCAAGTCACGCCTACCCCGAAAGGGAAATGGCTTAATGGTATAATAATAATAATAATAATAATAATCTATAAGACAGACGGCGCACTGACATTTTACAAAATTAAATAAATTATCAGAAACTATTTTATAATGTTTTCTCTTTTATCATAATATCAGTTGCGATAATTATTATAAATGAACATTCGATTATTGGTGAATAATAATAATATGAAATTTATTTTTAACTTTCGCAATTTTAAATTTTCAACGAGTAAGATACTATTTGAACAAAATAGTTGAATTGTTGATTTAAGAACATCAGTTTTTAACCAAAAATCAAATAGTTATGTTTTCGTTTCAAAAAATCAATTTTCAATTGAAAAAACTGTATTTTCTCCCAAATTGTTGAATTTCGAAGCCCTAATGAATAACTCTACTTTATACTTCAATACTGTTTTTTTGTTTTGTACAAAATTTTCAGAATTTAGAAATATTCTGAAGACTTATATATAAAAATAATACTTTTTTTTACATTATTTCTACTATGGAATTTTCTGCTTATGATATTTTTAATTTCTGATAACACTAAAAATGATTAGGATCGTACTTTATTAAGCCACCTAGGTTTAACTATTATATTATTTGGAAAAAAAATTTTTTAGTAGAATAATACATTGTTTTTGACATATCATTTTTTGAAACAATAATTAAAAAATAATTTGTAATCAAATTTTAGTTCAAATTAATTTCCTATTTTAAAGTAGTAATAATTTTTTCAACCTTTTCACATTGATATTTGTAGAAATTACTACTATTTCATGAAAAAAAAAAATTTTCTCATTTTTTTTCAGATTTTCAACAACAATAAAATCTACCATACTACTATGATATCGCGATCTTTAATATTACAGGGATCACAGCGTAAAAGGAGCTCAAAAAAGGGGAAATAGGGTGGTTTTCGCACCAAAAAGGGGAAAATAGGGGAAACCTTTTCGTAAGAAATGTTACATTTTTAAATAATTTTTCAATGATTTCTGCCATTAAAGATTTATTTTCAAAAATTGGATATACTTAGATCGTTGGAAATCCATCCAGAGTGAAATGAAAAAGTCCGGGAAAAAAATAAAATTAGTTAAATACACAATTTTGACATGTGTAACTTCGTTCTCGTAAATATTTCTTTCCAAGATTTGTCATTTCATCCTTACTATAATTAATACTTTCAATCTAAATTTAAAACAATTGAAATAAGTTAATATCTTCTGTTCTCTTTCTTAAATTAAATTTTTTTTTTAATTTCAAAAAAATTTGCCGTATTTAAAATTTTTTGAAAATATACAAAAACATGTTTTTTGGATTGATTTGAACCTGAAATTGAGTCAGCTTGGACCAAAGAAACATGTTATTATTTTTTATCCATGGGAAACATTTTTTTCGTGGTGTTTATAACGTTCGAAAATCGCAAAGAAATATGAAATCCCAAAAATCCTAATTAACAAGAAACATTTTTTTCCGAAAAATAAAAATAAAAAAATGTTTCTTTGGTCCAAGCTGAATAAATTTCAGTTTCGACATATTCAACTTTTTTTAAGATGTGTGCATATGTCTCAATCCAAAAAAAAAACATGTTTTTGCACATTTTCAAAAAAATTGTAACTGAGCATGAAATTTATTTTTAACTTTCGCAATTTTAAATTTTCAACGAGTAAGATAATTTTTGAATAAAATAGTTGAATTGTTGAATTTAGAACATCAGTTTTTAATCAAAAATCGAATAGTTATATTTTCGTTTCAAAAAATTAATTTTCAATTGAAAAAACTGAATTTTCTCCCAAATTGTTGAATTTTGAAGCCCTAATGAAGAATTTTCTACAATGCAGTTGACTTTTCAACACGAGAATATGAATTAATAATTAAGAAGTTAATTTTCAATCAAACATTACAATTGTTAGTTAAAAAACCTACTTTTTAGCAAACAAGAAAAAACTTTAACTAAAATGATGAATTTTTAACTAAGAAATGAATTTTTAACAAAGTTGTTCAAAATTCGACCAATTAGTTGAATTTCCCACTAAACTATTGAATTTTCCAGAGAAAATTCAAATTGTCTACAAAACAGTTGAATCTTTAATCCGAAAACACGAATTTTCAACAAGAGTTGAGTTTTCAACCAAAAAAGATTTTTTAGCCAATGAAGAAAAAAAATTGTATTCAAAATGTCGAATTTTAAAGCAAGAAGATTATTTTTCTACAAAAAAGGACGAATTTTTAACAGATGACATAAATTTTTTACCAAATATTTGAATTTTCAAAATAAAAAAGATCAACTTTGAACCAAAAATGGAATTGCTACATTTTCATTTCAAGAAACTAATTTTCAAATGAAAAAACCAATTTTCTACCAAATTATTGAATTTTCGTGCCAAAAAAGTACTTTCTACAATACACTCGATTTTTTAACTCAAAAATATAAGCTTTCAATACAAAAAATAATTTTCAATCAAAAATTGCAATTTTCAGTTTGAAAAAGGAATTTTTAACAAAGTAGTTTGATTTCCAATCAAAAAGACAGCTTTTCAACAAAGTGAATATATTTTCAACAAAATAGTTACATTTTTAACCAACTTTCTGCAAAAAATATAACTTTTGAACGAAATTTGAACTTGCAACCAAATAGTTGAATTTCCGACTAAAAAAGATCAATTTTCAAACACAAATGGAATATTTCAATTGTGAGTTTAAAAAAATTAATTTTCAACAAAAAAAAGTTTTAACAATAGTTAAATTTTCAAGTAAAGATTTAAAAAAATTAAAAATTGCTCAAGTTAGAACATTTAAAATTGCAGTTGATGAGTTTAGAATATTCCACTTTAATTAGGTATTTAACTTTGTACATTTCAACTAAAATGTATTAATCTTCTAATACTTATTTAAAAAATAATATATATTTTCTAACTGTTCCAATTTTATATTGGATAATAACTTCTGTCGGCAGTTTTCACATTTTCAACTTGCTTTAAAATGTTTCATCTTCAAATTTTGTTTAAGAGTATTCATTTTTAATGGTCTGCACTTGGAACGTGTACCTTATTTATTCATAAATAATTTATTTAAGTGCTATAATTGCTTTAATCATTATTAAATAATGGGTACAATTCGAAATATGATATATTTAAAGAGAAAAGGGGAAAAGGGGGAAGGTTTTTGAGGATAAGGGGGAGAAGGGGAATTTCAAGAAAAAGGGGAAACTAAGAAAAACAGGGGAAGACTGTGCACCCTGATATTAATTTCTCGGAACCGAATATTTTTTGCTTATTTTCAACAGTTTTTATTTTAATTCAGGATCCCCATATCTCATTTGGAAAATTTTATATGTGAAAAAAATTTAAATTTAAATCACTATTGAACGTTTGTCTCATCTTAAAATAGTGATTTCGATTTTGCATTTGATATATTATTACGATGTTTAAACTATTTTTTATTTACATATCAGTTATGTAAATGAATGTTGCGTTTTAAATAAAGTGAGATGATAATAAAATCAAAATTCCAAAACTTTCATTCGAAAACATTTTTTCAAGCCTTAATTTTCAATAATACAAAATATGTACTTTTCAAAAATTGTACTTTAATTCATTTTATAATAATATACATATAAATTACTAATAATATATTTACTGTGTGAGTTAATACTTCTAAGCAAAATATTCTTCCCAAGCTCGTTACAAAATATTATAAATCATCAGTAAGAGATTAATTAAACAAATTTTAAGTAAGCATTTATTATAATGTCTTAGCTGGCCACGTTTTTCTCAGAGAAACCGCTTGACCGAGAGTTTGTCAGAAAAATCTAAGCGGTTCCGTAGCTGACTTGTCTAATGCGTGCGCTAGAGTTAGGTTTTAAAACAGGTTTTAGGTAGTTAGGTAGGGTTCGATTCCCCTGCGGGGGCGATTTTTCAAAGCGTTTGAGCATGCGATCATATGTGTAAGCCTTTGTGCGTGGAATTGTGTAAGAATAATCGTAAATTAAGTGCAGTAATCATATATAAAATATTTTTTTCCTTTTCAAATCGATCGACATTTTACATCATTTTTGTTGTCGAAAGTTTCGAGCTGATATATTTATAAATCGTGTATAGAATGCGTGCAGTGCATATATACATATACATATATGCGTTACAATGCGAAATCGGCAGATTTACTCTTCACAGAAGTAAGGCGTACTACACGAAATAGTAACTCTTATTCTCCTGAGTGTGGACGGTTACCAAGTGGTGCAGTGCATCCTACTATTTGAAATTGTTCATCCTACTCTTTTAAGAAGTCAGTTCAAATAACCTGAATGCGAAATAGTAATTTTAACAAAATTCACCGACGAAAAGCTGCGGTTCAATTTAAAATAGTTAGAGCTGCTGGTTCACAGAGTTTTTTTAACGATCCACTTTTTTCCGTGAATATGAAACTCAGAGATTTTAATAGCTGTCAAAACGGTTTTTAATAATACTGTCTTTTCATTTAATCGAAAATTGTAGAAACAAATTTCTGGTTGTCCGATGGGTTCACCTTTATCACCTATTGCATCTAATATTGTTTTAGAAGATGTTGAAAATAGAGCCTCATCTAAATTAAGCTTGAAACCACTTTTCTTTCAGCGTTACGTGAATGATATTTTCACTATCGTTCCTACAGATAAAATCCCAGAACTAATTAACACATTCAATAGTATAGAAGAATCTCTACAGTTTACTTTGGAAATAGAAAACAATAATACTCTAAATTTTTTAGATCTGTCTATCACAAAAACTAGAAATGGAAATTTAATTATTAATTGGTTTAAAAAACCGTCATGGTCAGGCCAATATTTAAATTACAACTCTCACCATCAATTTAGTCAGAAAATTGGATTAATAAGAGGTTTAATTGACAGATGTATCAAACTAAGTGACATCAATTTTAGAAAAGAAAACTTAGACCAATTAAAAATTACTTTGCAACGAAATAATTATCCACTACCGTTAATTGAAAGTGTCATTAAAGAAAGAGTACATGAAATTTACAATAGCTCAATTAAAAATAAAAAAAGAACAAATGGCTTGAAAATTATAGACAAACTGATTTACGGGTTTCATTGCCTTATGTACAAGGTTTATCAGAAAGATTAAAGAACGCGTTAAAAAAGTTTGCTATTAATGTATATTTTAGAAATGATCACATATTAAAAAAATGTTTCACTAATATTAAAGACTCTGGAAAAATTGATAATATCTCTAATGTTGTTTATCTAATAAAATGTACAGTATGCAATAAAGTTTATATAGGTGAAACTGGTCGTCGGTTGAAAAATAGAATATCCGAACATAAAAGGGATTGTAGAATTGGCAACTTGAATACGGCCCTCTCACAACATTCTTGGAATTTTTATTATTATTTTGATTTTGATTTTAAAAATATCAAAATTCTTGCTAAAGAAAAAAAACTCTCATAAAAGAAAAATTCTGGAATCAATTTTCATAAATAAATATATAAAAGTATCTATTAATTTAGAAACTAAAATTCTTAACGTGAATCAATATTATAATAGCATCATCAATTAAATTGAATTCCCATTATATTTAGCGCGCTTTTCATTGGGAATTGATTTTGTCTGTCACCACAACTTGCTTAGACCTTATAATCATTTATTTGTTGTTTACGTCAGATCACTTTGTTAGCTGTTTTTACAGAATTTATAACTAAAAAATGTGAACTTTTTTGAACATATTGGAAAACTTCTTTTGATCTCCATAGTTTCCCAATATTTTTTTTTACAATTACATAATGAACTGACTTAATGCGAAATTTTTAATGTTGTCGTTCGTATGTATTTTTTATTATTTTTAATTATTTATACTTTTATAAGAGATGTTTGTTTCTGATGAAGGCTCACAGATGAGGCCGAAACGTCATAATAAAAAGGAATTTTGACTCGATTTATTTATTTATTTTTTTCTAAATTGATCATAAGACCAAAATAAAAATATAAAAACTTTGTTTTCTCTCATATTTTTGAATATACAAAAACGATCGAATAAAGTTTCACTTCATGATCTCTTTTGATTTCTTGAGGTTTCATTTATAGTTTTTAGCCACTGAAATGTTCAATCTTGGTGTTATTGCATCCTAAAATCATAATAATATATATGTACTTATTAATAGTGCCCTTTTTTGTACAGATTTTATCATAGCCTAAAAATTATCCGATTTTCTTCGAAGACAGCTCAAATCAAAGGTCTTGGCATGTAGATGTGCAATGAGAAATTACATTTATTATGTCATACTGATGTGTTTTTGTTATCAAAGATTGAAAAATAGGGAAATTTGGTTTTTAGCAACTATACTGAAAATTTTCCATTATTCGGATTTGTTTTGAATATGGCCTTAATTCAAGGTCTTGGCACGTAGATGTGCATAAAAAATTAAATTTTCTACGTGATGCTGATATTTTTTTGTTACCAAAGATTGGAAAATGAGAGCATTTCATTTTTTAGACCACCATGCTGAAATATTTTCTTTTAGGGCGATTGTCTTCGAAGAGGGCCCAAATTGAAGCATTTGGCATGATGATGTAGATTAGAGAATAAAAATTTTATATTTTGAAGTGTCCTTTTTTGCTATTAGTGATTGGAAAATATAGTCTAGCTGTGAATTCGATCTCGGGTGTTTCCACTTTGATTTTACTTACAACTTTATGGTGCTCATTTGCTAAGCACTTTGCTTCCTCATAGAGGAAGTCAAAATAAGAAAATACAAACAGGTCAATCAAAACGTCTCGAATCAAAGAATCTTTTTTGTTCTTGCATCAATTTCGAATTATGGTAATGAAAAAAGTTTAACTATAAGAAACCAATTTTTCATATATTATAAATGACGATAACATTAGTCTTCAATAAAATCTATTCATATTATAGGTCAATCGATTCGTTTCGAATCAACGAATATTTTGTGTTCTTGCATCAACTTTAAACTATATGAGTGACACAATTTTACTATAAAAATCAATTTTTCAAATATTATAAATAACCATAACTTCCTTACTGTTTAGTAATATGTATCAATATTATAGGTCAATCGATTCGTGTCAAGGCATAGAATCTTTTATGTTATCGCATCAACTTTGAATTATGTATGGGAATAAAAAAAGTTTTACTATGAAAAACCGATTTTTAAAATAATATAATGTGCTGAAAAAATGTAATAAATATTTGTAGACATCCCTCGGCCAGTTTCAAGATATTGCTTTGAACACTAGACCACTATGTGTTGGAAGCTGTAATATTGGTCAGATTTTTTCAGGGATGGCTCAAATTGAAGGTCTTGAAATGGAGATGTGTATTACAAAATAAAATTTGCTATCGAATAGATTTGATTTTTTGTTATGTGTGTGTGAAAAATTGCAAAAATTAGGAAAGTTCCTTTTGTTAGATCACTATGGTGGATATTTTTTTAATTCGATTTTCTTGAAAGATGGCTGAAATTGAAGGTCAGTAGGTATGCATTAAGAAGTGAAATTTGCTATTTTACGGTATTGCTTTTTTTATCAGTGGGTAAATAATTAGAAAAATGAGAAAATTTAATTTATTCAGATCGCTATGCTGGAATATTTTCTTTCAATCTGTCTTTAAAGATGGCTCAAGTTGAAGGTCTTTGCATGTAGATGTGCACTAAAAATCAAATTGTCTATGGCAGGGTATTGAGTTTCTGTCATCAGTGAATTACAAATTTGAAAAATGAAGCGTTTTTTATATCAATATGCTGGAATCTTTTTTTTCAACTCGATTGTCTTCGAAGATGGCTGAAATTGAAGATCTTGGCATGTCGATCTTCTTTAAAAAAAGATTTTATATGTCATGGTGATATTTTTTTGTTATCAGAGATTGAAAAATAAACAAAATAAGGAAATTTCGTTTTTTATCATTATGTAGATGTTTATTAAAATCACTCTATGAATGTTCATTAAACATTAACATATGCTTTCTTAAAGTGATGCCTTTTTGGTACCAGTGTGTACAAAATTAGCAAATTTAACAAATTTCGGTTTTGAGATCACTATGTGATGTTCATTGAAATCACCATATGAATTTTCATTAAAAATTAAAACTGACTTCGTTACAGTGATGCTTTTTGTTACCAGTGGGTAACAATTTATAAAAATGAGGAAGTTCCGTTTTTTGGACAACCCTGCTGGATTCATTTTTGGTTTATATCGTAAAGAAAAAAATTATTTATTATTCAAGTGCTATCAAAATTCTCTATGCTTTGTCAATTATTTAGGAACAAATTGCGAAAATATTACAAATTTCAATATTTTCTTCCAACCTAAATATAATCTAATATAATAAACAATTTTCAATATTGTGATCATTTTAAAGGTTTTCTATAGAATCGCAACTAATTACTCGTATCACAATTATTGTGAACATTTTTGCTTGAATGGTACAACATGTTTGAGGTTGAATCAAAAAGTTTGGAAAAAATTAAGTGTTTTTTCTTCTAAATGAATATATTTGTAAAATATATGAAATAAGTTATCATGAGGTTTCTATCCAGTTTATTTATATTATATATTCATTCAATTTGTACGAGTTATTTTCCTGCAGATGATATGTCTTCAAATTTTCCAACTTTTTTGTTCCAACTGTGAATGTAAATAGCGAGCTTCAATTCCCTTCTTCTAAATCAGAATCGAAATTATTTTTCAAAATTCTTATTTCATATCAAAAATTCTCTTTTTTAAGTCAAAAAATAATTCTTTAAGAAGTTTCTTGTCCCAACACAGAATTAAAATTCTTTTAGAAAATTCACCATTCTAACTCAAAATTATAAAAGTGACTTTTTTCATATCTCGCTTTCTTTTTGAGGAAAACTGGGTATTTCGATTCTTTCAAATTAAGAATGTTTTTTTTCAGAAACGGGACCAACGTAGATATTTTTTTTTTTTTTAATAGTTGTAAAATATCCCAGATACAAAATCAAAAGAAACATTATTGGTTTTTGAACCTTTGGTTTGAAGTCATTTCGATTGAACCGTGATAGGGGTTTCTTGGGTCACTGCTTTCAAATATGATGTCCAAAATTTGAAATTCAAGATAGCGGAACCAATATGGCGACCTTCGTTTTGAAAATTTCATCTGTAGGGGTTGTTGGGTCACTGATTTCAAATATGATGCTCAAAACTGAATATTTAAGATTTATGATCCAACATGGCAAACTTTGACGCGAAAATTTTATTTGAGAAAATTGTATCTATAGGGTTCTTTGTATCACATATTTTAAATATGATGTAGAAAATTCGAAATTTATTATGGTCATATAGTTTTTTACGTCTGTAATCTTGTATATTACATTCAGCATCATAGCAAAGTAATTAATCTTTGCTGAAGCATGTCTTGGAATAATTGTTAGCATTATTCTTATTATATTAACGCCCGTCATTAGCCTACAAAGTTTATTTTCCTGATTGTTTTTTGTTGAAAATAAATTTTCGCAACTGAAAATTCAACTATTCCATTTTTAGGTTGAAAATTCAACTATTTTGTATAAAATTCATCTCTGTGAGTGAAAATTCAACAACTTGGTTGAATGTTGACCTACTACTTCGAAAAGTCGTTTCTTTTTTTATTAGAAATTAATTTTTTTAACTGAAAATTTTAATACTTTGATTTTTGGGAAAATTTGTCTTCCTTAGTTGAAAATTCATGTATCTTGTTTGTATTTAGTTTTCTGTGGAAAATTACGATTCTTGCTTGAAAATTCATCTTTTTGTAGAAACCGGAACTATTTTGTAGAAAATTCGTGTTATATTGTTTGAAAATTAATTTTTTTGACTGAAAATTTGAATATTTTATTAAGTATTCTATTTTTGATTCAAAATTTATCGTTTTTAGTTGAAAATGCAATTATTTGGCTGAAAATTTATATTTATAGTTAAGAATTTATGTAGTTCGTTGAAAATTAAATTATTTTGTGAAAAATTAATCTTTTTTTTTTAAATTCAACAATTTTATGAAAAAGTCATATTTTTCTTTGAATCTTCAACAATTTTGTTGAAGTTGTGTCTTTCTGTGTTAAAAATTCAACTAATTCTTTAGAAAATTAAAATATTTGGTGGATAATTAACTGTTTTTTTTTTTTTTTTTTTTTTTTTTTGAAGATTCCTGTGTTTTGTCGAAAAATAGTTTTTTTTTGGTAGAAAATTAACCTATTTTTTTGATAATTTGTTTTGTATTTTTTTTGGTAAAAGTTTAATTTTTTCAATTAAAAATATAGTTCTTTCATATCTTTTTGAATATTTATCTTCTTGAGTTTAAAATTTCACTGTTTGGTTGAAAATTTGTCTTTTTAGTTTGAAAATTATTCTTGCGTTGATTAAAAATTATTTTTGGGGTGGAAAATTAAACTTTTTGGTCAAAACTTGATTTTATTTGTTGAAAATTAAAAAATTTTCTTAAAAAGTATCCTCTTTGGTTGAAAATTCAACTGGTTGATTGGAAATTCGTCTTTTTCGATTTAAAATGCAACTATTTTAGTAGAAAATTTACTTTCTGTTGAAAATTCATATTTTGGTGTTGATAGTTTAACTGAAATCTTTCTTGGTTGAATATTCAACTATTTTCTTGAAAATTCGTATTTTTTTAGTTGACATATCTGCTACTACATTTTTAATTTAAAAAATCATCTTCTTTGTTGAAAATTCAACTCCTTGATTTAAGGAATTTGGTAAAAAAATAATATTTTTGTTGAAAATTTATCATTGAAGTTGAATTTTAGTTTTTTAGGCTGTATATAGTAGTCCCAAAAAATTCATCTTTTTCAGGTAAAAATTAATTTATTTGTGTAAAATTCAACAATTTTGTTAAAAAGTCTATTTTCTGGTGATAGGTTCCTCCTTTCTGATATTCCTCTCTTTAGTTGAAAATTCAACTTTTTGGTTGAAAAACTTTTTTTTTTGTTAACAATTTATTTTTAACCTGAAAATCGAATTATTTCATTTTTGGTGGAAAATTTATCTTCATTAGTTGAAAATTGAACTATTTGGTTGAAAATTCGTCTTCCTTAGTTGAAAATCCATGTATTTTCTCGAAAATTCGTCTTTTTCGGTAGAAAGTTAATCTTTTCGGTTGCTGAAATTCAAGTTTTTTCTTTAAAATTCAAAAATTTGTTCACAAGTTCCTATATTTTATTAAAAATTGAACAATTTTGTCAAGGGTGCAAGGGCGCTTTTTGATACAAATTCCTACCTTATCGACTTCGAGACCATTCCACAGCTCGAGTGGTTCGTGTCCGTGCTAAGTTTCTGAAATCTTCTCTAAGGGACCCAATGACGTCACAGAATTATATTGCGCAATTGTGAAAAATCAATTCTGCGTAAACAACTTCAAGGTTATTCATTATTTCAATTATGCATTTCTCGTAAACATTTTCAAGCTTCTATTTAGATTTTTTCTTGCATTTTCTACTTAATATAGTTGGTAGAAATCATCCTTGTTTTCTATCAACTATATTGCTCAGTATGAAATGCAAAAACAAATCAAAATAAAACCTTGAAAATGTTTACGAGAAGTGCATAATTGATATGATGAATAACCTTGAAGCTGTTTACGTAAAATTGGTTTCTGACAATTGCGCAATATAATTATGTGACGTCACCGCGTGCTTCCGAAAAGATTTCAGAAATTTAGCACGGATACGAACCACTTGAGCTGTACAATGGTTTCGAAGTCGGTGATCTTAGGTAATCCAGAGTTGGACCGCATTTTCATGAGTTGTTTCCCCCTTTTTCCCCAGTTTTTCTGGTCCGCTAGACATACTGAATTTTAATTAAAAGTACCTGAAATGTATTAAAACAGAAAGTTAAAAAAAGCTCTAGTTTCTCGAGAAGTTTTTCCACTTGAGAAGTGTTACAAGTGGGTATACATTGTGATCTTACACAGTACCTCATGTGGAAGGAAATAATTGTGAGAATCGTTTGTGGGGTAGCATTCTGTTGATGGTGACCTCGAAAAAAGAGAAATGGTAGGAAAACGAGGGGCGTTCAAAGGAACTTTGCAGAATTGCATGTTTCCTTTGTCGCTAATGTGACAAAAAGGTGTAAAAGGTGATTACGAGAAACGTCGGAGCGGTTTCGTTTTGAAGATGTTGTTATCAAAAAATGAGATAAGTAGAGATGAAAGAAAAAAATAAGGAAGGAAGAGCCATGATAAAGTATGTGAGAAGATGGAAGAGTAAGGAAAAGAAAAGCTGGAAAAATTCTTTTTGTGCTCCTTAGGGCATAAGAGCACCAGGTACTCGCGGGAGCTTATTTAAAATAGAGACAATGAAGGATAACTCATTGTCCAGCAACGGAGTAGTTAAAATTTGTCCCATAATTACTCTCATTTAGCGCCATCTACCTCTGCATCCCAGGGGACTCCACTCTCGCCTCGCTAATCCACGCTAACGGCTACTTCCTAATAAAACACACCGCGAAATGTGTAACATTCATTCACTTCTCAGAGTTGAACTTTTTTCTGTTTGTTTAAAAAAAAATCGTATGTATTTTTCTAAATTTTATTTTGACTTCATCATTGACGGCCAGGCCGAATATATTTTCTGTAGTTTTCTGAAATACTTATTGAATATCTAATTCGTATAGATTTAGCAGAAAAATATGTTAGATTTAAAGTTTGATTTAAGTCCTAAATATTTTAGTTTATATTTTTATTATTAATAATTTTTTAACTGACAATTTAAATACTTTAATTACTACTACTACTACCAAGGCAATGCATTTTTTACCAAGCAAGACAAATTTAAAAAAAAATACATAACTCTTTAACCAAATTCAAAATAAAATATTTCAGTTTTCGGTTAAGGAAATTAATTTTCAAACAATATAACACGAAAAAAATATGCATACCCTAAAAATTTAAAAACAAAAATTTACTTAAATTCCTCTAAAATCCCGGAAAAAATCTTTAGTTTTAAATCCCTTGTAAGTCCCTTAAAAACACTTCAAATTTTTTAAATGAGTAAAAAATAACGGAATCTTTGAAAGCCTCTAAAATGCTGTGAAATCCCATAAAGTCAGATGAACCCCTTTAAAATTCCTTGAAATCTTTGTTCCTTTTTGAAATTCCTCAAAATATTCTTAAATACACTACAAGTTTTGGAATCCATTGAATTTTTGTATTGCTCAACACTCCTTATTGTAGGGGGTGGACGTAAAACTTAATTTTAAAAATTCCCTGCCTTTTTCCTGACTTTTCTCTGACCAAATTTTCATTTTGTCTGACCACTAATAACTAAAGACAAGCACTTTAATCTTGCAACATTTTTAAACCTTTTTATGAAGAGAGTGAAACCAAAAAAGGTTACTTTTGTACCACAAAAGATGAACTTTCAATCCAAACAAATGAATTTACAAGAAAAAAAAAAAAAAAAAAAAAAAAAAAAAACGGTTGACTTTTCGGAAAGAAAAGCTTTCTAACAAAACAGTTAAATTTTCAACAAAAAAGTTGGACTTTTAACCAAATTGTTGAATTTTCAAATAAAGAAGATTAAACTTCAACCAAAAACAATTAAATAAAGATAATTATATAATATTAATTCAAGATAACTTTTTAACAGAATACTTCAATTTTCATGAAAATAATTAGTTTTTTAGTGGAATTCTCAAACACAAAAGATTAAACTACAACAACAAGAAATTGAATTTTTAAACAAAAAGTTGAAATTTATAGCAAAAGAGACGAATTTCTAACAAAATTGTTGAACTTTTAACCTTATAGTTGAATTTTCAACCTAATGTTCGAACTTTTGATTAAAAAATAATTAGCTTCAACCAAACAACCCCGCGTTTTCAATCAGATGATTTCATCTTTAAGAGGAAACTTGAATTTTCAACAAAAAACGATGTATTTTTAATTTAAGAAGAAAAAAAAAATTAATTTTTTAACAAAGTAATTAAATTGGATGAAGTTCCGAATAGTGGTTACCTCCGATTTTGTTGAAACTACGTATACTTACGTATTTTGTCGCGCTGATTACGAAAATTATAGTGAAGATTGACGACAAGGACGTTTTCATGGTAAAAACCATAAGAAACCCCATAAAAATCATCATTTTTTGGTTATTTCAGTAATTACGAAGAATTTTGAAAAATGTTTTAAACAAAAGTTCTAGCTAGTATAAAAATACATCTTTTTTATATTATACACTTTTTGCGTGAAACCATTATTTTTCGAGAAAAAGAGGATTGCGTTATAAAAACATTAAGAACAAGAAAACAGTTACAGATATGCGTTCGGTCACGCTTGTCCCTTCTTTCCCTTTCTTTTTCGTCCCTTTTTCATAACTATTCAGTAAATGCGTAATACCCCCCCCCCCCAACTTTAACCTGGAAAAGGGGACGAGCGTAACTGAACGCATTTTCGTACCTAGTCAGTATATGTGTAGCCCCCCCCCCCCCAATTATACCTGGGAAAGGGAACGAGCGTGACTGAACGCATTTTCGTAACTAGTCAGTATATCTGTAGCCCCCCCCCATTAAACCTGGAAAAGGGAACGAGCGTAACTGAACGCTTTTTCGTACCTAGTCAGTATATGTGTGCCCCCCCCCCCATTAAACCTGGAAAAGGCAACGAGCGTAACTGAACGCATTTTCGTAACCAGTCAGTAAATGCGTAGCCCCCCTCCCCCACACACACACACACTCAAACATGGAAAAGGGGACGAGCGTAACTGAACGCATTTTCTTAATTAGTCAGTATATGTGTACCCCCACCCTCCCCCACACTTAAACCAGGAGAAGGGGACGACCGTAACTGAACGCATTTTCGTAACTATTCAGTAAATGCGTAGCCCCCTCCCCCTTAAACCTGGAAAAGGGGACGAGCGTGAATGAACGCATTTTCGTAACTAGTCAGTAAATGTGGTGCCCCCCCCCCCACTTAAACCTGGAAAAGGGGACAAGTGTAACTGAACGCATTTTCGTAAATGCGTAAATTTTCCAGTAAATTTTTATTTCCAGGCTCATTTTTGGAAAATCTTATTTTTCTTGTTAAAAAATAGTTTTAGAGAAAAAATGTACGGAACACAAAAGATTAATTTTTTTATGCTCTAAAACTTTTAATTGAAATATTTTTCGAAATTCCCATCGTTCACGAAAATAAATGGAATAAACCATGATTTTATGGGGTTTTCATGGTTTTCGTCATTAAATTCAAATTTGCGCCAATTTTTACTATGATATTCATAATAAGTGCATCAAAATACATAAGTATACGTAGTGCCAAATGAATCATAGGTAACCACTATTGGGAACTACACCCGTTAAATTTTCAAGACATGCTTAAATTTTTAATCAAAATATTTAAATTTATAATCAAATACCAGATACAACCAGATACAAGAATCTTTAACTACAAAAATTAATTCCTGACCAATCAGTTGCAATTACAACCAAATAGTTGAACCTAAATGAAAAAAACGAAATTTTAACAAAATATTTTTAAACAAATAGTTGAATTTTCAACCAAATGGACAAGTTTCCGAACATTAAAAAAAATAAACGTGTAAACGAAAACAGTTCAATTTTCAAACCGAGAAATTGAATTTTTAACTTACAAATATGAATTCCTAATGAAAAATGTAATAGTTGATAATCCAACAAAACAAGATGAAATTTCTACAACAAGAAATAGATTTCAAAATCAGACAGACGAATTTTCAACAAAACAGGTGAGTTTTCAAATAAATAGTTTTATTTTCAACTAAAAAGGATAATTTTTTAACTAAAAACGGAAAAGGTAAATTTTCGATAGAAAAAATGTTTACAACGAAAAATTTCGACAAATAAATATTTTTCAGTCAAAAACGAAAAAAAAGGTAGTCCAAATTGTTGAACTTTCAAGGCAAAAGACATCATCAATAAAGATGTTAATTTTTAACCAAACAGTTGCATCCGTATTCAAAAAAGAGGAAATTTTAAACGAAAAAGATTAATTTTCTACCAAAAAGGGCGAAGTTTCCACTAAATGTAAAAAAATGTTAAATTATAAAAAAACAGGTATTCAAGGAAAATGTAACATCCTTCTTCATTCCTAAAAATAACTCAAGAAAAGATACTTTTTGTATAAAAAAAATCAATTCAAAAGAAAAGATAATACAATTACGAATTAAAGTTTTTTAAAACCATCTTCGCTTCTTTAAAAATATTTCATTGAAGAAATAACTAATGATAGCCACCTTTTTTTTCAAATTATAAGAGTTATAATATTATGTCACAACAACAAAATTTAATAGGTAATTTTTTTTCTTATTCCAAATTTTGTCTTTATCACATTCACCCTTATCGACTTTATTTTCTTTATTACTTGTATTGATTATCCTTTTGTTTATAAGGATAATACAACAAGAATAAGGATAATAAAGATTTAAAGAAATTACCTCTAGTTTAATAATTTCTTTACGGATTAAAAATAAATCTTCAAAATAATTAATAGTGTAGCAATTCAGATTTCTCGCGCAAAATTACGGTTTGTATAAACATAAATTTTTACATTTTCAGAATGTAAATTTTTCACATTCGTTGTCAAGGAGATTTTTTTTTGGTTCCATGATGCCTTCACATCGAATCAGTTTTCATCATTTTAACAAAAAATTCTGTGAGACAGTGATTTGTTTTTTGCCACTTTATTAGTTTCCAATAATCATTTTTTTGTAAGCCGTTATTAACAAGGAAATTAAAACTACAATTTTCATGAATATTGGAAAAGGAAAACCGTGCTCTTTATAAGCCAAACCTAAAGTTCCATCGACTTCTTCAAGATTGCCAATTACTTCTTCTCAGCTCATTAACTTTTTCCAGTTACTCTTTCTACTGCTTATTGAAAAAATCCAGAGAAGATCCTTTACTTCACCAAAAAATATGGTCCTGAGAGGTAACTTTTACAGGCATCGGGCTCATTTGAGAAATTGAAAATAGTGTAAATAGTAGCGTAAATTTTGAAAAATATTGAAAAAATAGTTTCATCCCATTTTTTAAATATTATATTCCTAAAAGCATTGAAATCAATTAAAATCCGTGAAATGCTTGAAAAAAATTGAAATCTGTGGAGATACTTTAAGATTTCTGGAAAACTTGTGAATGTTTTTGAAATCCCATAAAAATCAATTGACCTTTTTCCGCATGCCCTAAACTCTTTAAAATCTTTTTGAGTTGATGAAATAACGGAATCTTTGAAAGCCTCTGAAATACTGTGAAATCCCATAAAGTCAGATAAACCCCTTTAAAATTCCTTGAAATTTTTGGTCCTTTCTAAAATTCCTCAAAATATTCTTAAATACAATAAAAGTTTTAAAATCTATTGAAATCTTTGAAATCGACTCAAATTTATTTAAAACTCTTAAATTTTGTTGAATTCCTCTAAAATCCATGAAAAACTGTTAATTTTTCTTATTCCCTTAAAATCTGTAGAAATATCTTATAATCTCATGTAATCTTTTTTTTTTAGATCCTACGAATCTCTCAAGTATTGTAAAACTATTTGAAATCGTGGAAATCTTTCAAATTTTGCAAAAACATTTAAAATCTTTAATTAATTTTTTAATCTCTTGAAATTTGTATAACATTACGAAATTCTTTAAAATCTCATTAATTGCTTTGCAATCTTTTAAAATACACGGTATTATTTAAAATCCTTTAAAATTTTAAATCCCTACACTAAGAAAAAACAATTACTTGAATAAAAGAAATGTAGTACTGAATACAACTAATCAAATATGTTTTTGATCCAGAAAAATCTTTTTTATTTTTGAAAATAATGTTTTTAAATAG
Source organism: Andricus curvator (assembly GCA_932195095.1). NCBI lineage: Eukaryota > Metazoa > Arthropoda > Insecta > Hymenoptera > Cynipidae > Andricus > Andricus curvator. Next base: position 90,081 of record CAKNYM010053485.1, read on the forward strand.
ACAAAATCATTCTTGATCAAAGAAAAATTTGTTTTGATCAAAAAAATATTTCTTCGAACGTATTTAGTACTACTAAAATTTCATTTCTTTCAAATCTCTTGAAATTTTTCTTTAAATCTTTAAATTCCTTAGGAATCCTATAAAATCGCTTACTCCTGGTAAAATTCTTACAAATTTCTTAAATACTTTAAAATCCTGTAAATTATCTTGGAATTCTATAATTTATAGAACTTTGAAATCCTCGGAAATCAGATAAAACTGCTTGAAATCTCTTAAAATATGCAAATGAAAATTTATTTATTATAATAAATTATTAATTATATTATTAAGAATATTAATATTATTATATAATAATAATTATATAATTATATTATTAATAATATTAATATTATTATATAATAATAATCATAATTAATTATATTATTTCAAAGATTTCGAGGGATTTTGAGATATTAAACAAAAAATGGGTTTTCATAGAATTTCGGAAAAACTTTATATGGGATTTTAAAGTTTTCAGAGTATTTTCAACGACACCAAGGGACGTCACAAAATATCAAACGATTTTTATGAGATTTCAATATATATAGAACACTTCTAAATATTTTATAATATATGCTCAAGGTATTTTAATAAATACTCATATTTTCATATTAGAAGTCAATTAT
>CAKNYM010053485.1:94935-107369 GCA_932195095.1 Andricus curvator
AATTTTTTCCTACTCATAATTTAAAGTTGATGCGAGAATAGAAAAGTTGTGTTGATTCAAGACGAATCGATTGACCTATAACATTGATACATTTTATTGAAGAGTAAGAAAGCTATGGAAATGCATAATATTTGAAAACACGGTTTTTTGTAGTGAAACTATCTTCACTAACTTATTTTAAAATGGATGCAAGAACGGAAAAGATTCCTTGATTCAAGGCAAATCGATTGATCTATAATACTGATACACTTTATTGAAGATTAAGGAAGTTATGCTTATTTATAATATTTTTAATCATCTGTTTCAAACAGAAAAACGTTTTGCATCGCCATAATTCAAAGTCGAAGCATGAATAGAAAAGAGTTTTGGATAATAAATTTTCAAGTAGAATAATGCGACAGAATTTTACCCTTTATTTTTGCAGCTCAAAAAATGATAATTTCGAATACAAAACTTGATTTGTCTTTGTATTTAAATTTTTTTTTATTATTTCGTAAGTTTTTTTGTAAATTTATATTTTTAAATTGATCAAAATGAAGACTTTGGTTTGTCTATTATTGAAAAAAATAACTCATACTTCCTCTATAAGAAAGCAAATACATTTTCTAACGGGAAGCAAAGTGCTCGTGAAATGAGCACCATATAATTATAAATACAAACAAAGTGGAAACACTCGAGATCGAATTTACAGCTAGTTTTATTTTTACTCATATTGGTATTTGTTTGATAGCAAGTCAGTTTATTATAAGAAATTTTTCAAGTTTTAGCACCTTATTGGAAAAATTTCATTGATAGTAGTTATATATTTGTGCAAGGATTGATAAACGGTGCACACATGTTACCACTGGCAATCTGATGAGAGCGGCACCTGCCTCCCTCATAAACTCAAAGACCACTCTCGAAATACACCGTAAATAAAGTTTAGTGACTCGTCGCTTTTGGGACAATGACATTTATTTCAATTCGTTCTACTGCCAACTGCGAACCTCTCAGGAACGTTTTGTACAGCTAGGTATATATTTCATTTTTTTTGTTGAAATACTACAAAATTTTTTGAAATTCCTTGTAATCTTTAAAAGACGTAAAAATGATATAAAAATTTTGTATCTCAAACAATTTGAAATTGACTGGTGATTTTGGAACACAGTAGCTCGATGGTAAATGAAGCTACACATTGCTTTTTAAAATCGTTTGAAAGATTATGGAATTTTAAGTCGAGTGAACCCTAATATAGTTATTTCTAAATTTTTGAAGAGTATGTATCGGGTGAGAAGTTTTTTTTTTAATTCAAGAATTTCTCTTATTTTGTACCTCAATTTTAGCTCGTGCTATGACTTAGGAAAGTTGTGGAAAAAATTTGAATTTTATAAAACATAATCTTCAAAACTCAATTAACCTTTGAAAATCTTTACGGGTTTCCAAGATATGACTAAAAATGTTATAGTGTGAACCCATAAGGTGTTTATTAAGCTTTCTTGGCTTACATTCAACACAAGATTTTAAAGATTACGTCCTATAAATTTCAGATTTTTTCCTACAAACTTTCAAGGTAATGCCACGAGTTGAAGTCCAGGTACTACATTAATTTTGTTTAAAAGAATTTATTTTGTTGAAAATTCATGTATGTATGTTACAAATTCAAATCCAAATCCAAAATAGCCCAAAATTGGTAACGCAGTTTATGGACGGCTTGTCATAACAAAATATTTTTTCAATTGTCTAGCTTAAAATGACTTGTACTACTTCTTACTCCTGGTGGCTCACTTGAAACGAATTATTTCACTGAAATCGAACATGGCTGACCTTAAACTACGTACGAGTATACTATTCGATATATCTTATGTCTGACTTGAAACAACTTATACTACTTTTCATCTTATATGCCTGACTTTAAATTACCTATACTACTTAAAATACCTTATCAATGTATTTTACATTAATTAAATTACTTTACATCCCCTACTGACTTCAAACCACGTTCACTAAATGCATTATGGCTGACTTTAATCTACTTACACTACTTGAAACCCTATATTCCTTGACATCAATTCTGGCTGACTTAGAACGACTTATACTACTTGAAACTCCTTATGTCGACACAAATTATAGGAGTTTGGAGTTTGTGGGTACTTAGAAACCAAAGTTACAGGTGAGCACAAAATACATTTCCTATTTTCAAAAAATAGTGTAAAAATCCAGGGAAGTGCGTTTAATCAACCAAAAAATATTAGAGTGAGAGGATATTTTTAATCATAAATTACAGAATTTTTGTAACTAATTTAAATATTTCTTGTTTAATTTTCACAGAATTTCCCAGAAATATTCTTGAAATCGTACAGAATTTGTGTGGGACAGTTTTTGTGTGAGGCAGCTTTAAAAAAAGAGAATTTGCAATCACCAAGTAAAAAGAGCGAGCGCTTATCCCGAGGCAAATAAATTATAAAACGCGAAGCGCGAGATCCAACAGATGTGCGCCGTAGCAGAAAAAAAAATTATTTTAAATTAAAAAAAATTGAATTAAACCAAAAAGAAACGAATTTCCAACAAAATAGGCAAATTTTCAAATAAATAGTTCAATTTTTCAACAAAGTAGTTTAATTGATTGAGTTAAGTAATTTTATCATTTATTTTTATTTTTAATTCATTTATTTAATTTTTAATTTTAATTATTGAACTAATTTTCTACAAAAAAGTGGACTTTGAACAAAAATGTTTGAAAAGACTATTTCAATGAAATTTTGCGTTCTTTCATACCGGCAGGGGGGGGGGGGGGGTAAAAAGGTCGAAAATAATGTTTCGTAATATGTAAACGCTCCCTTGCAGTTATCAAATATTTTTACGTTTTTTCCTTCTTTGGGATGAAAAATGACTTTACAACAAACTGCGTTAATGCAAATGAATTCAACCAAGAAAGAACTTCCATCAGAATAGTTAAATTTTTTAAGTGATAGTTTAATTTTTTTGCAAATAGTTAAATTGTCTGTTCTAAACAAAAATAAAAATGAATTTTTTACAAAGTAGTTCGATTTTGAACCAAGTAGGTTATCTTTTAACAAAAAAAAAGAAAAATTTTGATGAAACATGCAATAGTTAATATTCCAACAAAAAAATATTTTAAATTAAAAACAGTTGAATTCAACCAAAAAGGAACGAATTTTCAACAGAATAGGCAAATCTTTAAATAAATAGTTTAATTTTCTACAAAAATAGTTTAATTACCAACAAAAAATATAAATTTTCCACCAAAAAGTAATTTTCTACAAAAAAGTGGATTTTAAACAAAATGTAAACTAGCTGTGAATTCGATCTCGAGTGTTTCCACTTTGTTTGTAGTTATAAGTATATGGTGCTCATTCCACGAGCACTTTGCTTCTCGGTGTCAAATGTATTTGCTTCCTCATAGAGGCAGCATTAGTCATTTTTTTTAATAGTAGACAAACCAAAGTCTTCATTTTGATCAATTTAAAAATAGAAATTTACAAAAAATACAAAATTACAAAAACATATAAAAAAAAATCTTTAATACAAAGACAAATCAAAATTTGTATTCGAAATGATAATTTATCGAGCTGGAAAAGGGAAGGAAAAAGTTCTGTCGCACCCCATCCCTTTTTCAGCTTTATTATTTCTTCACAAAAATTGTCAGAATTATTCTATTTGCAAATTTATGATCAAAAATTTTTTTTGTATCCATGCATCAACTTTGAATTATGTCGATAAAAAAAGTTTTTCTGTTAGAAACAGATGATTCAAATATTATAAATCAGCATAAGTTTCTTAATCTTCAATAAAGTGTATCAATATTATAGATCAAGCGATTTGCTTTGAATCGAGGAATCTTTTCCGTTCTTGCATAAATTGTAAATTATGTTAGTGAAAAAATTTTTACAATATAAAATCGTGTTTTCAAATATTATGCATTACCATAGATTCCTTACTCTTTAATAAAATTTGTTAATATTATAGGTCAATCGATTCGACTCGAATCAACACATCTTTTCTGTTCTTGCATCAACTTTGAATGATAAGAATGAGAAAATTTTTACTATAAAAAAATATTTAAAAAATATAGAAATTACCATAACTTCCCTACTCTTTAATAAAATGTTTTAATATTGTAGGTCAATCGATTCGTCTCGAACCAAGGAATCTTTTATATTCTTGCATCAACTTTGAATTATGTTGAAGAAAAAGGTTTTACTATAAAAAACCGTATTTTCAAATATTATGCATTACCATAGCTTCCTTACTCTTCAATAAAATTTGTTAATATTATAGGTCAATCGATTTGACTCAAATCAACACATCTTTTCTGTTCTTGCATCAACTTTGAATTATGTTAATGAAAAAAGTTTTAATATAGAAAACGATTTGAAAAATATATATATTACCATAACTTCCCTACTTTTTAATAAAATTTATTAATATTGTAGGTCAATCGATTCGTCTCGAACCAAGGAATCTTTTATATTTTCGAATCAACTTTGAATTATGTTGAAGAAAAAAGTTGTATTATAAAAAATCGTATTTTCAAATATTATGCATTACCATAGCTTCCTTACTCTTCAATATAATGTATTAATATTATAGGTAAATCGATTGGACTCGAATCAACACATCTTTTCTTTTCTTGCATCAACTTTGAATTATGTTAATGAAAAAAGTTTTAATATAAAAAACGATTTAAAAAATATAGAAATTACCATAACTTCCCCACTCTTTAGTAAAATGTATTAATATTGTATGTCAATCGATTCGTCTCGAACCAAGGAATCTTTTATGTTCTTGCAACAACTTTGAATTATGTTGAAGAAAAAAGTTTTACTATAAAAAACCGTATTTTTAAATATTATGCATTACCATAGCTTGCTTACTCTTCAATGAAATGTACTAATCTTATAGGTCAATCGATTGGTCTTGAATCAACACAACTTTTCTATTCTCGCATGTAAATTACCATATCTTCCCTGCTCTTTAATAAAATGTATTAATATTGTAGGTCAGTCGATTCATCTGAAATCAAGGAATCTTTGATATTCTTGCATTAACTTTGAAGTATGTTGATGAAAAAAGTTTTACTATAAAAAACCGTATTTTTAAATATTATGCATTACCATAGCTTCCTCACTCTTCAATGAAATGTATTATTATTATTATTATAGGTCAATCGATTCGTCTCGAATCAACACATCCTTTCTGTTCTTGCATCAACTTTGAATTATGTTAATGAAAAAAGTTTTTCTCTAAAAAACCGATCTTCAAAATATATAAATTACCATAACTTCCCTACTCTTTAATAAAATATATTCATATTATAGGTCAATCAATTCGTTTCAAACCAAGGAATCTTTTATATTCCTGAATCAACTTTGAATTATGTTGAAGAGTTTAGAAACTTAGGATAGAACCTAATAAAAACGACATCTTCCAGACTAATAGTTAAAATTTATTTAAAAATTTATTTCAAAAATACGAATCGATTACGTTTCGAAAACCCAGCTGGTTTCCCTCATCAGATCTGCATAAAAAATTATTAAAATTATAAAAACGAAGCAATATAATTTAATAACAATAAGTATCAAAATATAAGAGGAGAATACCTTAAAACAGTTTTAAAACTTCCGTGTGTATTTCTTCATGTGTAAGTTCCATATATTTTAAAAGTAGAAATTTAATGGATAGTGCTAGAAAACATATAATTAGGTTAGGTTCGGAATACGTGAAATGCAAAACAGTAAATTTAATAGAAAGAGTAAGAACTGATTTCATACCTGTAGAATAATTTGAATTTTTTGTTATTGTAATGAAACTATTGTTAATATTGTTAAAATTATGGTAAAAAAGATAAAAAAAATGTTTTGTGAAGACGGAGCAGGTATGCCCCGTCTCCATCTTGGAAACTTTGTGAACGTACACATTAAGAATTACAATGCAACACATCGGAGAGCAAATACTTAGGTGTAAGAAGGGTGAACATCAGTAATAATTTCTATAGTATTATTTTTGTAACAGTTATTTTCTTAATTATATTTTTGTTATAATTTAAGTTAGTGCTATTGATATTTGAGATGAATTTAGAGAATTTAGTTATTTAGTTATACATTCAACTATATTATTATAAGAACTATTAAAATAATCTAAATCGGTAACTAAATTCATACAAGTTTCACCTTCTTTTTTAATAAAAACCATCTCAGCAAAAGCACGTTTATATTCATTAGGTTCAATATGCAAAATTTCTACCTCATTCCATTTTATGAAACTAGAGTCACCTCGGTGTTCTTGTGTTAAATGTTGACTTATAGCTTTATGATATTTTTGATCCAATCTGATGTTATTTTTATGTTCTTTAACTCTGATTCGGAGCGGACGTTTCGATTGACCAATGTAAGCTTTCCCACAACGACAGGAAATTCTGTATATAACATTACATTGGTCCAAAGTATCAAGTCTGTCTTTCCCTAATTTAACAAATTTGTCAAGTTTAGTATCAACTCTAAAAACAGTTTTTATATTATCGGTTTCATTTAAAAGTCTTTTAATGTTATGTGAAATTTGGCCTAAAAAGGATATTGAGATAATTGCTTTTGGGTTTTAATTAGTATTGTCAATATTGATATTGTCGTTGATGCTGTTATTTTTAGTTTGTAGTTCAATTAATCTTTTGTTAATGTGCTTATCAATAAAACTAGTTGGATAATTATTATAGAACAATAGTTTTTTAATTAGTTCCAGATTTTTTGAGTGAAAAGAAACGTCTGCTAATAGAGTGGCTGAATCAACAAGATTTTTGATAATTCCAATTTTATGCTGTATGGGATGATTAGAAAAATAGTTCAAATATCTTCCTGAATAAGTTTTTTTGCGGTACCAATTAGTTTTTATAATATTATTTTCAGATCTTATTATTTCTAAATTTAAAAATCCAATTGAATTGTTTTCTTCTTTCTCGATTGTAAATTGTAGTCTGTTGTGATAGGAATTAAAAAGTGAAACGATCAAATCTATTTTATTTTCGGGGATAATTAAAAAAAGAGTCATCAACATAGCGTACATATATTGGAATTTCAAAGTTGATTTGTTCAAGAACTTCTGATTCTAAATCTTGCATCACAATTTCCGATAGAATAGCCGAAATCGGTGAACCCATAGGCATACCATGTATTTGCTGGTAAAAGTTATTATCAAATCTGAAAAAGGTGTTATTCATAAGAAAAGAGATGCCATCCTTGAAATCTTCGAAAGGAATTTTAGTATTCTTCTTTATGTAATTCCATCTAGACTCTATGCTTTTTGGAACAAGTTCCAAAGGAACATTAGTAAAAAGTGATGTGACGTCAAGTGATACCATACTGTGATTATCAGGTATTTTAAAGTTTTTGATTTTTTCTTTAAGTTCAATTGAGTTTTTTATGTTGTAAGGATAAGATGGTAAGGAATCGGAAATAATTTTGCTGAAAATCTTGGCTAAGTAATAAGTAGGAGTGCCTATGGAAGATACAACAGGTCTAAGAGGACAATTTTGTTTATGTATTTTTGGCAGTCCATATATTCTAGCAATGTTAGTATTTACCGTAAGTAAATCTGCTCTTTTTGTGCTAGGATTTAGGAAACCACTTGTCCTCCAACCATCTACCATTTTGAAGGTATCAATTTGTAAAAAGTTCAAAGGGTTATAATTAATTTTTTTGTATGTTTTAGAATCATTTAATAAAATGTTCATTTTATTAGTGTAATCTTGGCGACACATCACTACGGTTACATTTCCTTTATCTGCTTTGGTTACTAAAATCTTTTCTTTATTTTTACTCATAAAACTATTGGTAATGTTAATTTTATTAGCAATTATTTTATCTATACCTGAAATTCGTTGTGGTTTGTTTAAATAATTTGAAGCTAATGATAAAACTTTTTCTCTAAGTTCATCTCTACAATTATCCGGAATCTTATGTATGTTCGACTCTAAATATTTCACAATTTCAAAAATATGGTTTGGTTTGTTTGAAATAAAATTTGTACTAAAGTTTTCGCCTAACCTCAAAATGTCAGTTACTTGCTCTGGAATGTTCAAATTAGAAATATTCACAAACCACGGATCATTGTTGTTATTGTCTATATCAACATCACTTCTATGCTTATTTAGAATAGTATCTGTATGTTTGTTCATGTCTTAACGTTTCAATTTTTTTGTTTAATCTATTGTTCAAACTTTTATTTTTGTTTTTCAAAAATTCATCCAAGTTATTTTGGTGTTCCACAATTTCTTTAAGTAAGTAAGCTGGTACTAGAATTGTTAATTTTGTTCTTATTTTTTCCATGCGGTTAGTTATAAATTTCAAATGATTGTGAATATCTTTAATTTCTATTTTTCTAATTTGGTGTTGTAAGTCTACTAAAACTGAATCTAATTTTTTCTTACAAGAAGTACTCCGAAGATGTAGCTTACCCATGTTTACAGTAACATTTAAGATGTGATGAGGAAGAAGGTCTTGTCTTCTGCATTCTAAGAGGAAATCTTTCCTTGCCAATGTCTCTCTTATTTCGTTGTTAATGTTTATCCAGTCCTTTACAGTAGAAACGGCCTCAGGGCCAAAGTTTTCATGAATGTTTCGTAGAAACATATTTAAAAATTTAGAAAATGACAAAATGTTGTTGAATATGTTGAATATGTTGAAGAGAAAAGTTCTACTATAAAAAACCGTATTTTCAAATATTTTTCATTACCATAGCTTCCTTACTCCTCGAAAAAATGTATTAATATCAAAGGTCAATCGCTTCGTCTTGAATCAACACAACTTTTCTATTCTCGCATCAACTTCAAATTATGAGAATGAGAAAATTTTTACTATAAAAAACGATTTTAAAAATATGTAAATAACCATAACTTCCCCACTCTTTAATAAAATGTATTAATATTGTATGTCAATCGATTCGTCTCGAACCAAGGAATCTTTTATATTCTTGCATCAACCTTGAATTATGTTGAAGAAAAAAGTTTTACTATCAAAAACCGTATTTCCAAATATTATGCATTACCATAGCTTTCTCACTCTTCAATGAAATGTACTAATCTTATAGGTCAATCGATTGGTCTGAAATCAACACAACTTTTCTATTCTCGCATCGACTTCAAATAATGAGAATGAGAAAATTTTTACTATAAAAATCGATTTTAAAAATATATAAAATACCATAACTTCCCTACTCTTGAATAAAATGTATTAATATTGTATGCCAACCGATTCGTCTCGATCCAAGGAATCTTTTATGTTCCTGCATAAACTTTGAATTATGTTGAAGAAAAAAGTTTTACTATAAAAAACCGTATTTTCAAATATTATGCATTACCATAGCTTCCTTACTCTTCAATATAATGTATTAATATTATAGGTCAATCGATTCGACTCGAATCAACACATCTTTTCTGTTCTTGTATCAACTTTGAATTATGTTAATGAAAAAAGTTTTAATATAAAAAACGATTTAAAAAATATAGAAATTACCATAACTTCCCTATTATTTAATAAAATGTATTAATATTGTAGGTTAATCGATTCGTCTTGAACCAAGTAATCTTCTATATCCTTGCATCAACTTTCAATTATGTTGAAGAAAAAAGTTTTACAACAAAATACCGTATTTTCAAATATTATGCATTGCCATGGCTTCCTTACTCTTCAATAAAATGTATTCATATTATAGGTCAATCGATTCGACTCGAATCAACACATCTTTTCTGTACTTGCATCAACTTTGAATTATGGCAATGAAAAAAGTTTTACTATAAAAAACCGATTTCCAAAATATTAATTACCATAACTTCCCTACTTTTCAATAAAACGTATTAATATTATAGGTCAATCGATTCGTCTCGAACCAAGGAATCTTTTATATTGTTGCATCAACTTTAAATTATGCTAATGAAAAAAGTTTTACTATGAAAAACCGATTTTTAAAATATTATTGAGTGCTAAAAAAATGCAATAAATATTTTCAGAAATCTTTAGGCTGGTTTCAAGATATTATTGAGGAAAATAAGCCCTCCAAATTTCATCAATTTATCTGCACCGTTTTCAAGTTATCGTGTTGGCAAAAAAGGGTGACATCCACACATCCTCACACAAAAATCCATACACACACACACATCCGGACTATTGCTTAGAACATTGTATTATTATTATACCATTAAGCCATTTCCCTTTCGGGGTAGGCGTGACTTGCTCGGTTGGAGAATAGTAGTGTGCATATGGGTATATAGGTATAAGGTAGGTAGGAATATAGTTATGAGGTGGATAGGTATACAAGTGTTAGGTATATATATTTTAGATTGATCTGGAATTCTCGTGTTATTTATTTAAATGACACGTTTACTCCGCAACACTGCTCCGACCCAGGTTGCTGATCAATCTCTCTAGCGATCACCCCAAGTGAAGAGCCTCACAAAATTGTTATGTATGGTTCTCCACTTGGGCCCATTAGTATCCAAGATCTTTGTTTCAGGCGTCATTCATTCTACTGTCACTCTGTTTACAAACTATTTGTCGCCACACTTTTCTGTCCTGGAATACTACTCTAGCTTCCTTCACATCCATGCATTTTTTCATGCAAGCTCTTGTGTTCCTATGGCTTCTTATGTCTCTACGGATTAATGTCTCATTTACAGATTCTAACCATTCTTTCGGCGGTCTACCTCTGGGCATTCTGCCATTTACTTTACCTTTATACACTTGTTTGGTCAGTCGTTCATCTTTCATTCTTTCAAGATGTCCGAACCATCTTAACTGATTTCTTTCCCATGTGTCAACTATTGTCTCTTTTGCACCACATTCTTTGAGGATTGTCTCGTTTTGGACTTTGTCCATTAGTGTTTTCCCGCATATTATGCGCAGAGGTTTCATGCCGATCGCGTTAATTTTACTCCTGTCCTTTTCTTGACAGGTCCATGTCTCGCTACCGTATAGTACAGTCGGTACGAATATAGAATTGTGTATGGCCATTTTAGCTTTTTTTGATATGTTTTTATTTTTTAGGATGGACCCTGCTCTACCGATAACCTGTTTACCCTTATTTATGCGCCTATCTAACTCCCCATCTATTTTTCCGTCGCTAGTGAATAGACTACCTAGATATACGTACTTGTCAACTTGTTCTAATCTCTCATCATTTAGGACAATGTTGCACATTGTTTTCTCACTCTTTCCCTCAAACACCATGATTTTTGTTTTATTTACGTTAATTTTGAGTCCCATGTCCTTCATGCTTGTATGAAGTTTATTCAACATTCTTTGCAAGTCCTCGACTGATTCTGCCATAACAATCTTGTCATCTGCGAAAGCTAACCCACGTACCTTAACTGTTTGGAGATCTACACCTTATTCGTCGAAGAGTGCAGTTCTTAAACACTTATCCATGAATATGATAAATAGCCACGAGGACATAACGCATCCTTGTTTCACGGCTTGCGTAATATCGAACCAGTCACTCAGTTTCCCGTTTACCCTTACGCTCGCTTTACTACCTGTATATATTGTTTTTATTGCTTGCAGGAGCCCTCCATTTACTCCGTATTCTTTAAGAACTTCCCAAAGTTTACTTCTATTTACCGTGTCAAATGCTTTTTCTAGGTCAATAAATGCACAGAAAACTTTCTTTCCTACTCTCAAGCTTTTTTCTGTGATCTTTCCTAGGCTAAATATCTGATCTGTACATGATCTTCCTGGCATAAATCCACTTTGGACTTCCCATATTTTTTCTTCTGTGATTTCCATTACCCTACGAATAAGTATTTTTGAGTATATTTTACTTACTGTACTTAGTAGGCTGATACCTCTGTAATTACTTCAGTTGTTTTTATCTCCCTTTCTTTTGTATATTGGTACGATAATCGCTTTTTTCCAATCGTCTGGGACTTTCCCCGTCTCGATACATAAATTTATTAATTCGCACAACCTGTGAGGTATGTACTCGCCACCGTATTTGAGCATTTCAGCACTAATACTGTCTATGCCAGCAGCCTTACCGTTTTTCAAGTTCTTAATTATGTCTCGGACCTCAGTGACACAGACTTTTTCAATTGGGTTTTCTAATGCATTATGTTCTATGTCGCAGTTTTGTTGTCCTATATCTTCACCTCCTAATAGTTCTTTAAAAGAGTCTTTTAAAGCGTCTACTATCCCGTCTATATCATATAGCATTTCACCTTTGCTGTTTCTCATGCTAGCAAACTCTGTACTTTTACTTTCCTTCAACTGTTTATATAGTAGTTTCATTATTCCTCCAAAGCCGTTTTGTATTTTGTTCTCTTCTTCTGTTCTGATTTTTTCTTTACTCTCCTTGACTAGTCGTTTCATTTTCCTCTTTTTGTATTTGTAATCATTTTTGAGTCTATTGTTATAGGCCAGTAAGCCTAAAATTGGTAACCACTGTTCAAAGTG
>CAKNYM010053485.1:134573-146487 GCA_932195095.1 Andricus curvator
TTAATGTTTAGCCAAGAAAAAAGAACGAATTATCAACAAAATAGTTAAATCTTTGATGAATCAATCAATCTTTACCTAAAAAAATAAATTTCAAACAAAGTAGTTCGGCTTTCGACCAAAAAAGATTAAATTTCTACCAAAAAATGTGAATTTTTAAACCAAACAAGAAAAAAAAATTTAATTCAATTTTTGAATTTTTAAATCGAAAAGCGAATTTTCGAAAAAGCAGTTGAAATAATCGTATCCAATGAATTCAATGGTACCAAAAATCATTCAATCCGTTTCTAGGAAATAAAACAGTTTTAAATTGATACAAATCCGCTAGTATACTAGGAATCTGTATTATCATCGGAGACGGTAACGATCAATCAGAATGGAAATCTTTTCACACACCGTGAAAATAGAAATCTACAATATCGATCAAAATTATCTCGTCTAATACAGAAAATTTCAACGTCTTTTCAGACTAGATGGAGCTATACATTAAAAATTTTTGAAATTAAATTTATTCAGAAAAAAGATCTCCTTTCGCTCCGCTGGGATTCGAACGCCAGGTCAAGTGATTGCCGGTCAGGTGCGCTACCACTAAGCTACTAGAGAGATCGAAGAAGAATCCTTTTTCTGAAATACGCCTTCTTTTGCAAGATGTTATGTTTTAATACATGTCAATTTTACTAGGAATCTGTATTATCATCGGAGATGGTAACGATCAATCAGAACAGAAATCTTTTCACACACCGTGAGAATGGAAATCTACAATATCGACCAACATTTTCGAATCTCAGCGGAGCGGAAGGAGAAGATCTTTTTTCGGAATAAATTTAATTTCAAAAATTTTTCATGTACAGCTCCATCTAGTCTGAAAAGATGGTGAAATTTTCTGTATCAGAGGAGATAATTTTGATCGATATTGTAGATTTCCATTTTCACGGTGTGTGAAAATATTTCTATTCTGATGAATGCGTAAGAATGTAAGAATGCGTGTTTCAGAAAAAGGATTCTTCTTCAATCTCTCTAGTAGCTTAGTGGTAGAGCACCTGACCGGCAATCACTTGACCTGGCGTTCGAATCCCAGCGGAGTTAAAGAAGAAGATCTTTTTTCTGAATTTCAATTTCAAAAATTTTCTGCTAGTATAATTAAAATAAACGCAGATAAACATAATTATTCATTCATAATTTATTTATTCAAAATTTACTTATTAAAACTATGATTTTTGACCTTTCAAATTGGCATTTTCATTTTATTTTTGGTATTTCAACACTTCTTTGCTATTGATTTATCTCACAGGAACTTTTAAGCAAACCTTTCTCCACTGCATTTTCTGTTCCACTTTCCAACTTTTCTCAAAGTCCTCGAAGCGTTTAGTTCTATTGGTTCGAACTAGAGTTTCTGGCGAACCATTAGCGGTTGATAAATTACAGGCCAGCGAAGCATAATTGTACTTGGGTGGTGAAAAGTCCTCCAAACTGAAGTATTCAATTTTTACAATTTAATTTTTTTTTTAACTCTTTAATTAAATTAATGTTTTAATTAGTCTGGACAAGAACTATCAAGAATACTTTGAATTTTTAAATCTATCAAGCATCTTCAATCGCGCGCTCAACAAAAAAGTTAATTTTCCACTAATAATATTTGAATTTTTAAATAAAAAAGCAAAATTCTCAACGAAAACAAAATTAATTTTCAAGCAGCTGCATTTTTAACAAAAAAAAATTGAAATTGTTTTCAAAGGAGACTAATTTTCTACAAAAACAGTCAAATTTTTTAACTCAATAATATTGATTTCCAACGAAAAAGTTAATTTTCAAACAAAAAGTTGAATTTTTAACAAAATTTATTATAAAAAAAAATTGAATAAAAAAGAAACTTAACAAAATTGTTCAAATTTCAGACAATTAGTTGAATTTTCCACTCACAAAGATGAATTCTTAAGGAAAACATAATAGTTGATATCTCAGCCAAAAAAGATTTTAATTTTAAATAAAAAATTGTTGAATTTTATTTTAAAAAAGACAAATTTTCAACATAATAGTTGAATCCCTAACCGAACCAGATGAGTTTTTAATTAAAAAGTTGCATTTTTAACCGCAAAATATGAAATTTCAACCACAAAACATTTTTCACTCGAAGAAATAATTCAACAACTAAATCTTCTAAAATCTACATTTTGTTTAAAATTTTTCTAATTTTTTCAAGATTTAAATTATTTTATAACCCCTTCAAAAATTCTAAAACTTAGGAATATCTTTTAGAGTAATTCTAAGTTTTTCTAAAAATGTTTAAAATCCTAAAAAATTTCAAAAACTATCTTAAAATCTTCCAGATTCTTTTTTGACATATTTTAAAATCTTCAAAATTTTGAATACATTTTTTCAGAAATCTTATTCTTGGTACCCGTAATATTTTGGTTACCGGTACAGACAAATTTTTTTATTGGTTCCGAGAAATTATAGTGTAGTAGCAACATTAATTAAAATTTTTCTTTTTTATCAATTATGCTCAAAAACACTCAGAAATACATTTTATCAATAAAAAAAGTAAATTATTTTGAAATTTGGATTTACTAAATTTTAATTTTGCCAGGGGTTGTGAATAGAATCCTTATCTTATTTTAAAAAATGTGGTCAAAAATGCAACAACTTAATTGTTTTCCTTATTATTAAAGAATCATTTAAAATTTAAATTTTCTCGTCAGGAAATTTTTTAGATATAAAATTCCCCATTTGTAAATTTTACTTCTTCTGTCTCCTCTAATTGGCCACCCATCACTTCACTTTCCCTATCCTACTCATCCTCACTCTAAATTTTTCCCCAACAACCCTACTTCCCCTCCCCAAATCATCATCACTTCCCTGATACCCCTTCCTACTACCCGCTTACCTCCCTACTTCTCATTCCGTCACTCCTCCTACTTCTCAATCCTCTAATTGCTCAACCCTCACTTGTTTACTTTCCCTCCCCACTTATGCTCCCTATCACGGCATTACCCCCTCCTCACTTCCCCTACTTTTTATCCATACTGCTTCATTCATAGCTTCTCATTACTTCCCCTACTTCTGTCTCCTCTAAATTTCCCACCCCTTACTTCCTGGCCCCTCCACTCCTCATCCTTACTTCTATACTAACCGTCCCACTTCTCCTCCCCCACCATCTTTTTCCCATTCCTTACTTCCCCTACTGAACCCTTCTCGAAACTCTAAACTTTCCCTCTCCTAGTCATACCCTCCTCACTTCTCCTAAATTCACTTCACGAACTTCTCCCTCCCCTAATTCTCCAACCCTCACTTGCCTACTTCTTATTTCTACTTCCCCTTCCCTAGCTTCCCCTCACTTCCCATACTTCTTCCTTCTCTATTTCGCCATGCCTCACTTCCCTGCTTCTCCCTTACTCATCAAAAAACTGTTCAACTTTAATGCATTTCAGTTTTTGTTTAGAACAAAAAAGTTCTTGCGAGCTATTACTTAGTTCTATTGAATCGCGAAAAGAGCACTTACAAAGAAGCAACCAAATGCCAAAAAAACTTTGTCCAAGAACGGCTTGTCCCAAAAAACTCCGGATCTGAAACAAAAAAAATTGTATAACTTTTTTGTTCTTCAATCTAAAAAAAAACAAGAAAGTACTTCGTTTTAAGTTCTCAGCACTGTTTTCCTTTATTCTTTCTTTTCTGGACCACAGGAAGGATAAACTCTTCTTTTTGTAGATGCCATTCTCGGATTCTTTCTATAATTTGGTCGGAGCTCATGGCCCTTTCCAATCTCGATAGAATTTCGTCGTTGCTGAGAGCAAATCGTTTTTCCAGATCTTGATACTTCCCTCGACGAAATCGGTTGTAAATATAGTTAAAAATCTCAGTAAATAAAATTCACAATACCATTTTCTTAAAATCTTAACCTCAATGAGGAAAAAAATTTGTCAAAGTAGGCATCGCGTGTTTACAAAAAATTACTCTTCCAAATTCACCCGCATCTCACTTCTCCTCCCTTCCCCTACTTCTTCCTTTTCTACTTACAATTCCTTACTTCCCCTCACCTACTTATCCTCACTTTCTTGTTCACCAAATTACTCAAATTACCCTCCGTCCCTCGGCCATCGAATCACCTCACATCCCCTATTATCCCTTCTTCCTATTCACTAGCTTCCCTTCACTTCCCCTACTTCTACCTACAGGAAATTCGCCACCCTCACTTCTCTCCACCTTCTCTACTCATCCTTACTTTTCTACCACCCCAGCCCGCTTTTCCTCTTCACCCCATCACCTACGTCCCTCTCCTTTAATTCCAACCCCTCATACTTCATCACCCTCCCTTACTCGTCCTCACTTTCCCACCACCACTCCACATTTCTCTCCCCTTCCCCGTCTTTGCCCTCCCTTTACTTATCCTACTCTACCCCCCTCTAATTCCCTAGCTCTTACTTCCCTTCTCCTACCTTATTCATCCTCACTTCCCTACTCATCCTTAATTTTCTACTACCCCTCCCCACTTTTCCTCTTCACCCTATCTTTTACCTACTTCCGATCCCATTATTTCCGCTACTTCCCGTTCGTCCTTTACCCTCGCCTCATCTACGTCTCTCTCCTCTAATTCCAATCCCTCATGCATCACCCCCCTTCCTCACTCGTCCTCACTTCCCTACTAACCCTTCACATTGCTCCCCCCTTCCCCGTCTTTGCCCTTCCTTCACTTAGCCGACTCTACCCTCCTCTAATTCCCTAGCCTTACTTCCCTTCTCCTACCTTATTCATCCTCACTTCCCCAATAGCCCTCTCCAGTTTTCCTCCCTCCTGCCCCGTACCTCTCCTCACTTCCCCTATTTAATAACCCCTCACATTCTTTGACTTCCCCTACTTCACCGTCCTCTAATTCCCCAACCCTTACTTACCTTCCACTTTCCCTACTTCTCCCTCCCCTGCCCCCCTCACCAAATGACAATTTTCTATATATTCCATGTGGCGTCCATTAACTTTTTGCAAAGTCAAAAGGTTCTATTTCCCGTTCACTTTAATTGTAACTTTATTCTTTTTTACACTCTAATCTTTCCTATTTACTGGGGTAAATTTACAATTTTGAACTATTTTCAAAACAGAAAACTTTGCAATTTTTTATATTTATAAAATATGAATTACTACATTTAGCGTTAATCATTCATTTTTGAAGCCATTTACATTGAAATATCGTTAAATTTGGAACTTGCTTCTTTTAAAATTATTCAATTCTGAGCTTTTTTAATTTTGAAAGCTTCGCATTTGACATTTTATACCCTTGCATGTGAATTGAGGCTTTCATGAAATAATACTTCGAAACAGTACGAGTGAAATATGAATCTGTTCACTTTTTAATGACCAAATTCATGAAATTTTACTTAGAAACGGTACGATAGAAATATAAATTTGCTGACTTTTTAATAATTGAATTTGAAATTATGCAATTGTGAACGTATCGGACTTCAAAACGTTCAACCAATAAGATTTACAAATTAAAATGGTACTACTTTGATAGATTTTTCTTCTAAAAGTTGGAAAAAGTCGAAAATGTTGTACAATCTGAAGCTTAGGAAATCAAGTATAAATAAATTCGAAATATTTTAAAATAACTTTTCTATATTTCAGCCTTTGAGAATATTTGCCGGTGTATATTTCTGTCCTTGGCATGGTTTGGAAATATTTTTAAATGGAAATTTTTTAGGGTTTCGTAGCGTCGGGCAGAATTGTGGGAAGGGAAAGTATTGGAAGTGAGAGGAAATGAGGGGAGGGGAAGTAGGAGAAGCTAGGCAAATGCGGGTGGGAAAGGAAGGGAATTGAGTGGAAATCAGGGGACAGAATAATTGGGGGAATCGATAAGAAATGAGTAGAGGGAAAGTATTGGAATTGAGGGGAAACGAGGGGAAAATAGAGGAGTGGTAGGTGAAGCGATTGAAAATGAGGGGGAGGAAGTAGGTGAATTCGGGGGAAGGCAATTAGGTGAATTAAGGAGAAATGGAGTGATGAGAAATGAGGGAAGAGGAAGTAAAGAAAGTGAGGCAGTGAGGAAGAAAGTAGGGCAAATAAGGGAAGGGAAAAGTAAAGAAATTGAGGAAAAGTAGAGAAATTGAGTGGAAATGAGGGTAGGGTAAGTAGAGAAGTTGAGCATAATTTATAAACGGGAATTAGAGGAAGTGAGGAGAAGTAGAGGAATTATTGAAAGTGAGGGATGCTACTGAGAGAAGTGAAGGGAGGGTAGGGGTGGGAAAGTGATGGTGAAGGAAGGTCAGTAGGGTAAGGCGAGTGTTAAATGGGAAAGTGTGGAGAAGGGAAAGTGTTGGGAAGGGAAAGTGTGGAGAAGGGAAAGTGTGGAGAAGGGAAAGTGTGGAGAGGGGAAAGTAGAGAAGGAAGAAGTTGGGGAAGGGAGGGGGAGTAGGGATCGTAATTCAGGGTGAGTCATCACGGCTCTGAAATTATCATTACGTCAATGTGTTGTCCTGTTAATCTCTAGGCATTAATTTCATTCAGCCGGTCATCGCCATTCAATCAAGGGCTAGAAGCTTGGCATAATTCCGGTGCACAAGCTACTCGGCCCATTGAATATGGATGTCATAGAGATAGGAAGACCTACCTCCGAAACTATAATCCGGTCTGGTATATATATACCAAGCTTCCGAATTTATGCATTTTAAATCGATAATGCAGGTTCATTTAGCATAATAAATGGAGAGAAGGATGGATGATGGGCTTCGGCAATGTTCATCTAGTGCATAATTAATATAATAGTTGAACAAAAGAGCTAACAAAAAAAACTGCGTCACACTGCCAGGGGGGGGGGCGTCAAATGTGACATCACACATGAAAAATATGAATGTGAATAACCTTTTTTTTAATCCTTGAAGAAATGAAAATTAGTGAGGAAAGTAGTTGAATTTTCAATCTAAGAGATCTTTAACTGATAAAATGAATTTTTAACAAAGTAGTTTAACTTTTTACCAAGTAGATGGATTTTCAATAAAGAGGAATTATTTTCAACCAAAAAAGACAAATTTACAGGAAAATACATAAATTTTCAACCCAATTGTTTAATTTTTAAATGAAAACAATTAATTTACAACCAATATTGGGATGGTTAAATTTTCGATTTGGAACATTAAATTTTCAAGTAATAAAATGAATTTTTAAGAAATTAGTTAAACTCTCAATTAAGCAGTTGAACTTCCTTTCTGAAAGATTATTTATCTAGTGAAAAAGACAAATTTACAGCAAAATATATATATTTCAAACAATTAGATGAATTTTCAATCAAGAAGTTTACCTTTCTACCAAAAAAGACAACATTTTAAACAGATGGATTTTGAACTAATAAATAGAATTTTTGAAAAACGAGTTTAACTTCTAAAACCAAGAAGTAGTACCTTCATGGAAGGAAATTAATTTTTTACCAAAAAATACAAATTAACGACAAAATACGTAAATTTTCGAAAAAGAAGATGAATTTTCAATCAAGAAGATTCAGTTACTGCAAAAAAAGTCGAATTTTAAACAAAATTGTTATATTTTGAAGAAAAAAGATAATTCTAAAATTATGAAATAAATTTTTAGTAAAGCTGTTCAACTTTCGAATGAGCAATTGAATTTTTAATCAAAAGGATCAAGTCTCTACCAAAAAAGACAAAATTTTATCAAATTAATTAAATTTTCAAGCAAACAGACGTATTTTCAACTAATGAAATTAATTTTTTAGAAACTAGTTTAACTTTTAAAGAATAAATTGCATTTTTACCGAAGAAAATTGATTTGCTACCAAAAATACAAATTAACTACAAAACGCATAAATTTCCAAAAAAGCAGTAGAATTTTTAAGCAGGAGTGGGGGATGTGGAATGTGACATCAAAAATGAAAAATATAAATGTAAATAACACTGTGTTTAGATGCTTGAAGAAATAGAAGTTATTGATTTTATTTTACAAGTAGAACCCAATAAGAAAATATAACAATTTTTCCTTGAAAGTTAATTTTTTTAAATTGAAAAATATTATATTTTGATCGTTCTTAGTTGAAAATTCGTTCTTTTATGGTTGAAATTTAATTTTTTTTAACTGGAAATTTAACTATTGAAAATTGATCATTTTTTGTTAAACATTCAAAAATTTTGATGAAAATTGAACTATTTTGATGGAAATTCGTTTATTTTTCTGATTAAAAATTTATTTATTGAACTATAAGTGTAACTTTTCCATTAGTGGTTAGAATGGATCGTTTTAGTTGAAAATTTTAAAATTTGGTTGAAAATTAATTTTTTTTTTAAATTTCATTGGGGAATTTTATCTTTGTTGAGAATTAATTTTTTTTTATTGAAAATTCATGTTTTTTCAAATTTTTCCACTTAAAATTTAATAATTCCATTTTGATTGGAAAATAATTGTTTTAAGATTAAAATTCAACTATTTGGTTGAAAATTGAACGATTTTGTTGAAAATTCGTTTTTTTTTGTTTGGAACTTAATTTTTTCATGTTAAAATTTAACAATTCCATTATCGCTTGATAATTGATAATGTTTAGTTCAAAATTCAACAATTTGGTAAAAAGTTGATGTACGTTGTTGTAAATTTATCTTTTTTGGTAGGAAATTAATCTTATTGAGTGAAATTTTAACTACTTGGTTGAAAGCTAATATTCTTGGTTCAGAGTGTATCTTATTTGGTTAAAAATTCAACTATATGGATGAAAATATAACTATTTTTTGTAAAATTGAACTATTTTGTTGAAAATTCGTTTTTTTAAATTGAAGATTAATTTTTTCAACTATAAATGTAACTACTCCATTAGTGGTTAAAATTTAATCTTTTTAGATGAAAACTTCACAATTCGAATGAAAATTCAACTTTTGTTGAAAATTTGTCTTTTTGGGTTAATAATTAAACTGTTTAAATGCAAACTCGTCTTTTAGGGTAAAATTTTAATTTTGTTTACTGTTGTTGGAAATTCAACTATTTGGTCAAAAGTTAAACTCTGTAGGTCGAAAAATTAAATTATATTGTTAAAAATGCAACTATTTTGTTAAAAATTTTAATATATCTCTGGCTTAAAAATTAAACTATTTGTTGGAAATGCAACTGTTTGTGATCGAAATTGATTCCTTTCTGTTCAAAAATTCGTCTATTTGGTTGAGAATTCATTTTTCTAAGTTGAGAATTCAACTGTCTAGTTGAAAATTGAACTTCTTTTTTGAAATTCGTCTTTTTGCTTGAAAGTTCAATTAATTAATTGTGAATGGAATTTTTTGGTTAAAAATTAATTTTGTTGTTGGAAATTCAACTATTTGGTTGAAGGTTCAACTCTATAGGTCGAAAAATTCAACCATGTGGTAAAGATTCAACTATGTGGTTAAAAATTAATCTATTTTGTTGAAAATTCACTTATTTTGTTAAAAATTCAACTATTTGGATAAAGATATAACTATTTCTTGTAAAATTTAACTATTTTGTTGAAAATTCATTTTTTTTAAATTGAAGATTAATTTTTTGAACTATAAATGTAACTATTCCAACCATGTGGTAAAGATTCAACTATGTGGTTAAAAATTCAACTATTTTGTTGAAAATTCACTTATTTTCTTCGAAAATTCAACTATTTTGTTATGAATTCAACTAATCTGTTGGAAATTCGTCCCTTTTGATCAAAAATTCAGCTACTTGATTGTAACTCTAATTTTTTTCGTGATAATTAATTTTGTTGTTGTTGAAAATTCAATTATTTGGCTTAAGCTTCATCTCTCTAGGTGAAAAAACTCAATCATGTGGTTAAAAATTCAACTAATTTGCTGAATATTAGATTATTTTGTTAAAAAATCAAGTATTTTATCAAAAATGCCTGTTTTTGTTCGAAAATTCGAGTCTTTTGTTGGAAATTTGTCTTTTTTGGAATACAGATTCATCTTTTTTGGTAGAAAAGTTCTAAATTGAAAATTTAACTGTCTTCCAAAATATGCGTCTTTTTGGCTTAATGATTCGAATATTTGGTTTAAAATTCAACTGTTTGTAGTTGAACTAAATTCTTTTTTGTTTGAAAAGTCAACGCGCTCTTTGAAAATTCATCTCTTTTGATGGAAAAGGAATATTTTTTGGTTGAAAATTCAAAAATTTAGTTAAAAATGTAATATTTATTCCGACTTGTAATATTAAGCCTTTCATGGTGAATTCATTATTGTACCTATAAATTAATTCCATTTAAAATAGTTTATTTCCCTATTATGTTGCTATTAAATAAAACCAAAGACAAAATTCAACCGAACCAAAAATAAAGAAAGTGTATTCCTATTTTTTTTAATTCTCCTCTATTCCTTTAAAGTTCAACTATTCGATTGTGAATGCAACTAATCAAGCTAAAATTAATTTTCGTGTTTGTTAAGAATTCATCTCTTGTCGTAGCAAATTAACCTTTTTTGGTTGAAAATTCAAATTTTTTGTTGGAAATACCATATATTTCGACTTCAAATCTCAAGCGTTTCATGCTGAATTCAATATGGCACCTATACAATAATTTTTGTTTGAAGGATTTATTCCCCTATTGTTCTCCTATTTTCGTAAATTGGAAAACTTGACCGGGAAAAACAGTGAAATGACCGAGAATTTGAAATCCATCGCCGAATCGCCACCCTGATGATAAACTTTGATATATTTATGATAGGATGAGATAGGGAAGACGATATTGAAAAATATAGACAGGAATTTATATTAAACAGAGATAGAAAAAGATTGACATGAATAGATAAGGAACAGAATGAGATAGAGAAGTGGGTATCGAATAAGAGAAACATGAATTCAAATTGACAAAGGCATAGAAAGAGATTGACGGTGATAGATATATGATATAATGAAGCAGGGAAGATGATATTGAAAAAGATAGACGTGAATTTAGATTGACAAAGAGATACAAAATGATTAAGGTGGATGGACAATGAATAGGATCAGATAGAGAGGAGGGGATTAAAACAGATAGATGAAAATTTAGATTGACGAAGAGACAGAAAAATATTGATGTGGATAGACAAAGGATGGGATGAGATAGGGAAGAGGATATTGAAAAAGAGAGACGTGAATTTAGATTGGTAAAGAGATAGAAAAAGATAAACGTTAATGAATCTATAATACGATAAGAGAGGGAAAAGGATATCATAAGAGATAAACGTGAATTTAGATTGATAAAGAGATAGGAAAAGGATAGGATGTGATAGCGAAGAGGGTATTGAAAAAGGTAAAATTTGAATTTGGATTGACAAAGAGATGGAGAAAGATAGACGTTGATAGAGGTAGGAAATTATGAGATAGAGAAAACACTTCTTTTCAGACCTTCTTGTGCAATTTTTTTGCACAATCTTACTGTTTTAATTTTGTATTTTTTTAAAAATACATGCATAAAAGAAAGAAAACGATAGACGCTGATAGATGTAGGATACGATGAGATAAAAAAGAGGGGACTGAAAAAGATAGACGAAAATTCAGATTGACAGAGAGATAGTAAAAGATTGACGTAGATATATGTAGGATATAATGAGATAGAGAGGAGGAGATTAAAAAAGATAGATGAGAACTTAGATTGAAAGAGAGATACAAAAAGATTAAGGTGGATGGACAATGGATAGGATGGGATAGAGAGGAGGAGATTAAAAAAGATAGATGGGAATATTCATTGACGAAGAGACAGAAGAATATTGATGTGGATAGACGAAGGACAAACTGAGATAGAGAAGAGGGTATCAAAGAAGATAAGCGTGAATTTAAATTGAATAAAAAAGATAGAAAGAGATAGACGGCGTTAGATGTATGATATAATGAGAAAGAGAAAAGATTGGCATAGAGACAGAGATAGATTGACGTGGATAGATAAAGGATAGGATAATATAGAAAAGACGGTATTGAAAAAGATATACGTGAATTTAGATTGACA
>CAKNYM010053485.1:160826-176806 GCA_932195095.1 Andricus curvator
AATGCCCCGTTTCAACTCAGAATTATAATTGTTGACAAAAATTCCCTATTCAAATCCACAATTTTAATTATTTTCGAAAATGCTTGGTTTCTACTCAGAATTAGAATTCTTAAAAGAAATGCCCTGTACCAATCTAGAATTCGAATCCTTTTGGGAAATGCCACATTTCAACTCAGAATTAGGATTTTTTTGAAAATTCCCTGGTCAAATCAAAAATTTTGATTATTCTCTAAAATGCCCCTTCTCAACTCAGAATTAGAATTCCTAACAAAAATACCCTGTTGAAATCCAGAATTTTAATTATTTTCGAAAATGCCCTGCTTCAACTCAGAATTAGAATTTTCAACCAAAATTCTTGGTTCCAATCCAGAATTTTAATTCTTCTTGAAAATGCCTGGTTTCTACTCAGAATGAGAATTCTTTAAAGAAATGCACTGTTCCAATCCAGAATTATAATTTTTTTCTGAAATGCCCTGTTTCAACTCAGAATTAGAATTCTTTTGAAAATTCTTTGTTCAAATCCAGAATTTTAGTTATTTTCTAAAATTCCCCGTTTCAACTCAGAATAAGATTTCATAACAAAAATTCCCTGTTCCAATTCAGAATTTTAATTCTTATTGAAAATGCTTGTTTTCTATTCAGAATTCAATTTTTTTTTAGTTCCTGTTCCAATCTAGATTTTTAATTCTTTTCAGAAATGCCCTGTTCCAACTCAGAATTAGAATTCTTTTGAAAATTCTTTGTTCAAAACCAGAATTTCAGTTATTTTCTAAAATTCCCCGTTTCAACTCAGAATCAGATTTCTTAACAAAAATTCCCTGTTCCAATCCAGAATTTTAATTCTTTTCGGAAATGCTTGGTTTCTACTCAGAATTAGAATTCCTTGAGAAAAATGCCCTGTTCCAATCCAGAATTCGAATCCTTTTCGGAAATGCCCCATTTCAACTCAGAATTAGGATTTTTTTGAAAATTCCCTGCTCAAATCGAAAATTTTGATTATTCTCTAGAATTCCCCTTCTCAAATCAGAATTAGAATTCTTAACAAAAATTCCCTGTTGAAATCGACAATTTTAATTATTTCCGAAAATGCCCCGCTTCAACTCAGAATTAGAATTTTTAACAAAAATTCTCGGTTCCAATCCAGAATTTTAATTCTTTACGGAAAAGATTGGTTTCTACTCAGAATTAGAATTCTTTAAAGAAATTCCCTGTTCCAATCCAGAATTGTAACTTTTCACAAATGCCCTGTTGCAACTCAGAATTAGAATTCTTTTGAAAATTCGCTGTTCAAATCCATAATTTAATTTATTTTCTAAAATGCCCCGTTTCAACTCAAAATTGGATTTCTTAACCAATATTCCCTGTTCCAATTCAGAATTTTAATTCGATTTTTTTTTAAAGTTCCTGTTCCAATCCAGAATTTTAATTCTTTTTAGAAATGCCGCCTTCCAACTCAGAACTAGAATTTTTTTTAAATTTCCTACTCCAATCCAGAATTTTAATTCTTTTCGAAAATTCCCCGTGTCAACCCAGAATGAGAATTCTCTTAAAAAATTCCCTGTTTCAATCAAGAATTTTAATTTTTTTTCCAAAATGTCCCGTTTCAACTGAGAATTAGAATACTTTTGAAAAATTCCCTGTTCCAATCCAGAATTTCAA
This sequence comes from Andricus curvator, assembly GCA_932195095.1. Classification (NCBI taxonomy): domain Eukaryota; kingdom Metazoa; phylum Arthropoda; class Insecta; order Hymenoptera; family Cynipidae; genus Andricus; species Andricus curvator. The sequence continues at coordinate 162,486 of CAKNYM010053485.1, forward strand.
TTCTTTCCGAAAATGCCACGTTTTGGTTCAGATTTTGAATTCTTCAAGTAAATTCCCTGTTCTAATCCAGAATTGTAATTATTTTCGAAAATACCCCGATTCAACCTAAGAGTTAATTAATAATTATTAATAATAATAATTATTATTATTATAATAATTCGTTTGGAAAATTCTCTGTTCCAATCCAGAATTATAATTATTTTCGAAACTGTTTGGGTCTAAATTGATTTGCTCGGGCTAAGGTTTTATCAATTTCGTAGAAAATTGAACTATCCAGTTAAAAATTAATTTGTTTGTCCAAAATTCATATTTTCCGTTTAAATTGATCTATTTGGTTAAAAGTTAAACTATTTTTATGAAGATTTCAATCCAGTGTTTTAATCATTTTCGAAAAGTCCCCGTTTTAACTCAGAATTAGAGCATTTTGAATTATTTTATTTTCTATTTATAAGATAAATCGTCGGTAAAGGAAGTTGAACCGATACTATCCATCCTCCCTAGAAAATGGGTGGATGGACAACATCTGGGTCCAGTAGTGCAGCCGCCTACTACATTTTCATTATTGTTGAACACATAGTGATTCTCTAAATTGTGAATGGGATGCACCATCTTTTCCGGCGATACTCTTATATCGATCGCATTTTTCGAAGCGATTCCAACAAAATGACAATTTCATTCGCCTAACCTTACTCCAGTCTGACCGAGACAGACTCGTTCTACTTGTCAGAGAGAAATCTTGGAAACTCGATAGCAGACTCGCTTCGTCATTATCGACGCTGAATTTGCGCGATAAAACTTGAAGCTGCATTGATCTGTCTGCGGGCTGACCGGAAGTTCCCAGAAAATGTTGTAATTTTCTCAACGCGCTGGCGAAGCTTTTCCTGTGCCAGCAACTTTTCCGTCGGCACTGAAAGGATCCGGTCGGTAGCGGTTAAAATGAACTGACCTCTTTAATGGTAGAATACCCTGGCTCTAATATTTTTATGCAATTATATCGAGTTTAGACGTGAGCAATATAATGTTGTTAACTCAAGGAAAATTTGTTCTTTCATATTCTGAAAGTTTTGTTACACATAATACAATTTTTAAATGCTGAAAAGTTACTTTCAAAAAGTAAGACAGTTAATTTTAGATGGAGACTATTATTACTTAGTAAGTGTTTTCTAAATGAATTTTAAACTGAATTTTATTGCGAATCCTTTGAAGCAAAATCAGCTAAACGAGCCAGCTGCGGACTTCAGGCCCGAAATTCCTAAATATATTGCATTGCAAAAAAAAATAGTTGAATTTTCAACATAAAAAGATTTTCGATCAAGAGAGATGAAATTTCAACCCCAAAAAGAAGAATTTTCGACAAAGAATTTAAGTTTTTATGCTAAAACGTTGGAAGTTTTAGAAAACAGTTGACTTTTAAGCCTGAAAAGGTTAATTTCAAACAAAAAAGTTAATTTTCAATCAATAAAGATGAATTTTCAACCAAATAGTTGAATTCTCAACAAAGAAAATTAACTTTTAACCAATAAGTTGTATTTACAACCAAAAAGTTAAGGCTTGAAGCAAAAGAGCCGAATTTTCAACAAAATAATTCAACTTTCAAGCATATGGTCGAATTTACAATACAAAAATATGAACTTTTAACCAAATAGTTAGAATATAAAAAAATTATTATTAACTAAACAGTTGAATTTTCAACCAAATAATTTAGTTTTCAAGCCAAAATGAGGCATTTGTTAGGAGAGAGTGAAATTTTTAACAAAAAAAGTTGACGTTAAAAAAAGTTGAAGTTAAATTTTTAAACGAATACTTGAGTTTCCTATCAAGATAATTGAATTATCAGGCATCAAAATAAATTTTCAACCAAGAAGATTAACTTCCTACCGAAAAATACGAAATTTCAACCAAATACAAGAATTCTCAATCAAGCAGTTGCATTTTTACCAAAAAATATGAATACGCTACAAAAAAATTTAATTTACAACGCAAAAATATAAATTTTTAAGAGAAATTTTATTTTTAAACCAAATAGTTCAATTATTAAGCCAAAAAGACATACAAAACCTTTAATAGTTGACATTTTGACGAAAAAGTATTTTTACTTGTAATGAAAAGAGTTAAATTCAAACAAAAAAGATGAATTTTCGAAGAAATATTTTTTCAAATAAATTGTTTAACAAATTTTCAACTAAAGAAGATCAATTTTCAACCAAATAGCTGAGTTCTCAAACAAAAAGATAAATTTTAAGTCAAAAGTGGAATATTTAAATTTCAAGTCGAATAAATTAATTTACAATAACAGAAAAAACGAATTTTACACAAAATAGTTAAATTTTCAACCCAACAAATGAAATTTCATGATGAATCTTCAACAACAAGGAAATTAATTCTTTACAAAGGAGTTCAATTTTCAACCAAGAAATTTAATTTTTAAAGAAAAAAGATGAATTCTTGAAAAATAACGTGTTGATATTTTAACAAAAAAAATTGTAATTTGCAATAAAAAACAGTTCAAATTAACCAAATACGATGAATTTTCAACAAAATAGTCAAATTCTTCACCAAAACTATTTGATTTTGAACCAAACAGTTGTATTTTTAACGTAATTGTTGAATTTTCGAGCCAAAAAGGTAAATTATCTACAACACAGTTGCATTTCAAACCTAAAATAAGAATTTTCAACCAAAAAGTTAATTTTAAACCAAATAGTTGAATTTTCTAACAAAATAATAGAATTTCCAACCCATAAACACGAATTTTCGAGCCGAAATTGCCAATTTTCTACTAAAAAAGTTAATTTTCAATCAAATGGTTGAAGTTTAAAAAGATTAGTTAATCTTTCATTCAGAAAGATTAATTCTGTATTAAAAACAACAAATTTTTAACAAAATACATGAATTTTAAATTTTTTATCTAAAAATGAAATAGTCAAATTTTCGGTTAAGACAATTAATTTTTAAACGAATTAAACAAATTTTTTAAGGAAGAGATGAGTCTTTTACTAATAAAATTAATTTTTAAGGAATGAGTTCGAATTTCAACCAAGTAGATGAATTTTCAACCAAGAAAATTAATTTGTTTTCAACAAAGACGAATTTTCAACAAAGTACACGATTTTTCTATAAGTTCGTCGAACCCTCAAATAGAAATAATCAATTTTTTGTTACAGTGAACTCTCACATATTTCAAGGCTCACTTATCCCCAGGCTCACTTATTCCAAGGACCTCCTGCTCAGATATTCCAAGTGGCGAAACCCTTTCACCTCCCACCACTGTACCTGTTCGGTCTCGCCCGCGTCAGTGTTTGACCAATTAAAAAAAGGCCTGAAGTGCGCCAATGCGCAAATGCAACTGCGCAAATGCGAGGACGCACGCATGCTTACAGCGCACTCATCGATACAAGGCAGGGCAGCCAATGAACGTCGCTTGACAAAATCACCCCACGACTCGCGGATGGGGTGGGGACCCCTTTAAACTTGGAATATTCAAACGTTTAAGTTTCTCGGTCTTCGTAATAAGTGAGAGTGCACTGTTAGAATATAAATTTTCAACCAAAAATTGAAGAGTTAGATTTTCAACCAAAAGGATTAATCTTCAACAACAGGAAAATATTTTTTAACATAACAGTTAGAAATTTCAACCACTTTGTTGAATTTCCATCCAAAAAAGATGAATTTTCAACACACAAATTTTTTACGAGAGAAGATTACTTTTTAACAGAATAGTTCAAGTTTCAACCAAATAGTGGAATTATTAAGCAAACTTTCTTTTTAGTAGCCGTAGAAGATATAATAGTAGAATTTTTGACAAAAAAAAGCTTACAACCAAAAAATGTTGTTTTTGCTTCGTCATAGAGGAAGCTTTGTAATGGTAACATTTTCAAAAAAAAATTAAATTCATTTAATTAAACCTTCCCCAATTTAAAAATGTCTAATACAATGTTCTAAGCAATTGTCCGGATGTGTGTGTATGTGTGTGTGGATGTGTGGATGTCACGCTTTTTTGCGAACACGATAACTTGAAAACGGTAGCAGATAAATTGATAAAATTTGGAGGGCTCATTTTCCCGACTAATATCTTGAAACTGACCAAAGGATTTCTAAAAATATTTGTTGCATTTTTTCTGAGCACTTAATAATATTTTAAAAATCGGTTTTTTATAGTAAAACTTTTCTCATTAACATAATTCAAAGTTGATGCAAGAATATGAAAGATTCCTTGGTTCGAGACGAATCGATTGACCTATACTATTAATATGTTTTATTGAAGCGTCGGGAAGTTATGGTAATTTATATATTTTAAAAATCGGTTTTTTATAGTAACACTTCTTTCATTGACATAATTCAAAGTTGATGCAAGAATATAAAAGATTCCTCAGATCGAGACGAATCGATTGACCTCTAATATTCATACATTTTATTAAAGATTAAGGAAGCTATGTTAATGCATAATATTTGAAAATACGGTTCTTTATAGTAAAACTTTTTTCTTCAATATACTTCAAAGTTGATGCAAGAACAGAAAATATGTGTTGATTCGAGACGACTCTGTTGACCTATAATATTAATATATTTTATTAAAGCGTAGGGAAGTTATGGTGATTTATATATTTTGAAAATCGGTTTTTTATAGTTAAACATTCTTCATTGACATAATTCAAAGTTAATGCAAGAACATAAAAGATTCCTTGCTTTGAGACGAATCGATTGACTATACTATTAATATATTTAATTGAAGCGTAGGGAAGTTGTGGTTATTTATATATTTTAAAAATCGGTTTTTTATAGTAAAACTTTTTTCATTGACATAATTCAAAGTTGATGCAAGAATATAAAAGATTCCTTGGATCGAAACGAATCGATTGACCTATAATATAATTACATTTTATTCAAGATTAAGGAAGCTATGTTAATGCATAATATTTGAAACTACGGTTCTTTATAGTAAAACTTTTTTCTTCAATATAATTCAAAGTTGATGCAAGAACAGAAAACATGTGTTGATTCGAGACGACTCGATTGATTTATAACATCGATACATTTAATTGAAGAGTAAGGAAGCTATGGCAATGCATAATATTTGAAAATACGGTTTTCTATAGTAAAACTTTTTTCTTCAATATAATTCAAAGTTGATGCAAGAATATAAAAGATTCCTTGCTTCGAGACGAATCGATTGACCTAAATATTAATATATTTTATTATGGCGTAGGGAATATATGGTAATTTATATATTTTTAAAATCGGTTCTTTATAGTAAAACTTTTTTCATTGACATAATTCAAAGTTGATGCAACAATATAAAAGATTCCTTGGATCGAGACGAATCGATTGACCTATAATATTATTACGTTTTATTGAAGATTAAGGAAGCTATGTTAATGCATAATATTTGAAACTACGGTTCTTTATGGTAAAACTTTTTTCTTCGATATACTTCAAAGTTGATGCAAGAACAGAAAATATGTGTTGAGTCGAGACGACTCGAATGATTTATAACATCGATACATTTGATTGAAGAGTAAGGAAGCTATGGTAATGCATAATATTTGGAAACACGGTTTTTTATAGTAAAACTTTTTTCATTGACATAATGCAAAGTTGATGCAAGGATATAAAAGATTCCTTGGATCGAGACGAATCGATTGAACTATAATATTGATACATTTTATTGAAGATTAAGGTAGCTATGTTAATGCTTAATATTTTAAAATACGGTTTTCTATATTAAAACTTTTTTCTTCAATATAATTCAAAGTTGATGCTAGAATATAAAAGATTCCTTGCTTCGAGACGAATCGATTGACCTAAATATGAATATATTTTATTAAGGCGTAGGGAATGTATGGTAATTTATATATTTTAAAAATCGGTTTTTTATAGTAAAACTTTCTTCATTGACATAATTCAAAGTTGATGCAAGAATATAAAAGATTCCTTGCTTCGAGACAAATCGATTGACTTATACTATTAATATATTTTATTGCAGCGTAGGGAAGTTATGGTTATTTATATATTTTAAAAATCGGTTTTTTATAGTAAAACTTTTTTCATTGACATAATTCAAAGTTGATGCAAGAATATAAAAGATTCCTTGGATCGAGACGAATCGATTGACTTATAATATTATTACATTTTATTGAAGATTAAGGAAGCTATGTTAATGCATAATATTTGAAAATACGGTTTTCTATAGTAAAACTTTTTTCTTCAATATAATTCAAAGTTGATGCAAGGATATAAAAGATTCCTTGCTTCGAGACGAATCGATTGACCTATAATATTAATATATTTTATTAAAGCGTAGGGAAATTATGGTATTTTATATATTTTGAAAATCGGTTTTTCATAGTAAAACTTTTTTCATTAACATAATTGAAAGTTGATGCAACAACAGAAAATATGTGCTGATTCGAGACGAATCGATTGACCAATACTATTAATATATTTTTATTGCAGTGTAGGGAAGTTATGGTTATTTATATAGTTTAAAAATCGGTTTTTTATAGTTAAACTTTTTTCATTGACGTAATTCAAAGTTGATGCAAGAATATAAAAGATTCCTTGGATCGAGACGAATCGATTGACCTATAATATTATAACATTTTATTGAAGATTAAGGAAGCTATGTTAATGCATAATATTTGAAAATACGGTTTTCTATAGTAAAACTTTTTTCTTCAATATAATTCAAAGTTGATGCAAGGATATAAAAGATTCCTTGCTTCGAGACGAATCGATTGACCTGTAATATTAATATATTTTATTAAAGTGTAGGGAAATTATGGTATTTTATATGTTTTGAAAATCGGTTTTTCATAGTAAAACTTTTTTCATTAACATAATTCAAAGTTGATGCAACAAGAGAAAATATGTGTTGATTCGAGACGAATCGATTGACCTATACGATTAATATATTTTATTGCAGCGTAGGGAAGTTATGGTTATTTATATATTTTAAAAATCGGTTTTTTATAGTAAAACTTTTTTCATTGACATAATTCAAAGTTGATGCAAGATTATAAAAGATTCCTTGGATCGAGACGAATCGATTGACCTATAATATTAATACATTTTATTGAAGATTAAGGAAGCTATGTTAATGCATAATATTTGAAAATACGGTTTTCTATAGTAAAACTTTTGTCTTCAATATAATTCAAAGTTGATGCAAGGATATAAAAGATTCCTTGCTTCGAGACGAATCGATTGACCTATAATATTAATATATTTTATTGAAGCGTAGGGAAATTATGGTATTTTATATATTTTGAAAATCGGTTTTTCATAGTAAAACTTTTTTCATTAACATAATTCAAAGTTGATGCAACAACAGAAAATATGTGTTGATTCGAGACGAATCGATTGATCTATAACATCGATACATTTGATTGAAGAGTAAAGAAGCTATGGTAATGCATGCATGGAAAACACTCCTTGATTCGAGGAAAATCGATTGATCTATAATATTAATACACTTTATTGAAGATTAAGGAAGTTATGCTCATTTAGAATATATGAATCATCTGTTTCTAACAGAAAAACTTTTTTCATCGACATAATTCAAAGTTGACGACGCATGAACAGAAAAGATTTTTTGATCATAAATTTTCAAATAGAATAATTCTATTAATTTTTTTTTATCAAAAGCTGGCAAAGGGATAGGGTGCGACAGACCTTTTTCCTTCCCTTGTCCAGCTCGAAAAATTATCATTTCAAATTCAAAATTTGATTTGTCTGATTTGTCTTTGTATTTCAACAATTGTTTGTATTATTTTGTAATTTTGTATTTTTTGTAAATTTCTATTTTTAAATTGATAAAAATGACGACTTTAGTTTGTCTATTATTGAAAAAAATAACTAATGTTTCCTCTATGAGAAAGCAAATACATTTACTAACGGGAAGCAAAGTGCTCGTGAAATGAGCACCATATAATTATAAATACTAAATTAATAAATACTAAAATATATATAATACTATATAATATATATAATATATAATATATATAATATATATATATATAATATAATAATAAAATATATATAATACTAAAATAAATAAATACTAAAATAATACTAATTATAAATAATAAAAATATAAAAAAATAAATAAAAATATAAATAAATTGGAAGAGATGAAATTTTGTTTTTTTATTTTCGATCAAGAGGCCATTTTTTTCTTTCTAACATTTTTATCTAGTTTATAGAAAGAATTTTTTTCTGCGTTGGAAGATGGAAATTGATTACTTTTAACAATTTTATTGAGTTTGAAAGGCACGAAATTTCAATTTTTAATTTTTCTTGAATTAGCAGATTCAGGGGGAGGAAATTTAGATTACAACCAAATTAATGTTGTTTTTTATTTTTACTTTATCAGATTCTACTAATTCAGTTCGCATTCAAGCGAACAAACAAAAGAAGGAAGAAAAAGGGCAAGTTTCTTAAAAACAAGGCAAAAAAGAGGAATTCCTTAAAAAAAGGGGAAATAGGGGAAAGAAAAAAAAAGTCTACAACTGGCAAATGTGTGAACCATATCTCTATTTTGTCCCTTAAGTTAATGAAATCTATTATCAGGAATGTGCCACCATAAATTCCGTGTATTCAGGTTAATTTTAATAAAGTTACAGGCTCAGTCTCGATAGGACCGGCGCATTGTGTCCAGTTGTCACGGTGTGCCGAGCAGAAATAGCATTACAGAAAATATTTGAATGTGAATAACACGTGACGGCATGAAATATAATTTTGAAACATTTCAACAATGGTGTACACCATGGGGGCCGGCTATTTTATCCGTTATGTAAATCGATGCAAAATAGTACTGCTAGCGGTATCTATATATATAGTCGCGAACCCACGCAACTCTAAAGCGTAGCCGACTGCAAATGGGCAAAATTTCCTTTTATTATAGACATAACCAGTCGCTTTTCTTCTTCAACCTTCTAACAAATTCGATTTGAAACACACTATTTCCTTTGATCGGTACTCAAACAGGGTGTCCTGTAGTGTGGTCCAAATTTTTTTTTTTTAATTTTTATGAATAACGCCCGGTTTCTTCGAATCCACACAAAAAGAAAATCCATTTTTTTTTTTTGTTTGAAAAAAATATATTTAGAGATGGCGAAAGATCCATAAAGTTTAACACGTATTTTCCATAAGAAAAAAATACTTTTTTCTACATTTTATTCATAATCCTCAATATTAGCTGAATCGAGTTGAAACTCAACACTTCTGTTCACAATTAACCATAGAATAGGAATAAAATAATAGTTTTCAAATATCAGCCCCAAAAGTCTCTTTTATAGGATCCAAAAAAAACCATTAGTGAAAAAATGGTTTTCGCGAATTCTTAGGGATAATTATGATTTTTTTTTTGCGTTTTTGTAAATGCAAATTTTTTCTAAACATGAAATACAACTTTATACTGATAACTAGTTTTTTCACAAATTTTCCACTTTTTGTCAAATTTTCAATCAGAGCGATGTAATCCATAATTATTTTTTAACAAACATAATTGTTCAAACAATTTATTATTATTGTTAATAATATTCTCTTAGAATAATGCTAGAAAATTTCACTTTTTTCTGAAACTTTCAACTTTTTGTTCACTTTTAACTTGGAGTGAGTTGAATAATTAATGAAAGTTGACAAGATTATTTGTTTAAACAATTTATTAATATCATTCATAATAATTAATTTTTTCTGAAAAAAAATATCTTCTCCTTTCGCTCCGCTGGGATTCGAACCACAGAACTTCTGATTTCCGGTCAGGTGCTCATCCCATTAAGCTACTAGAGAAATCGAGAGATCTTTTTTTCAGAACAAAATTAATTAAAATAATTCATAGCTCCATCTAGTCTGAAAAGACGTTAAGAATTTATGTTATCCTCTAATGATAATACAGATTCCTTCAACTATTTGATTTGTAACATCTAGCATAATAGTGCGTTTTCTGAAATAAAATTTCTTCTCTCTATCTCTCTAGTAGCTTAATGGGATAAGCACCTGATCGGAAATCAGAAGTTCTGTGGTTCGAATCCCAGCGGAGCGAAAGGATATCTTTTTTTTCAGAAAAAAATAAATAAAAATCATGCATAGCTCCATCTAGTCTGAAAAGACGTTGAAAACTTATGTTGTTCTCTAATGATAATACAGATTCCTTTAATTAATCACAATATTCAATTTGGATAATGTTGAAAAGTTGCGTTTTTTCTAAAATTTGCAACTATTTGTTTACGTTTCACACAGGGTGAGTTTATAATTAATTTAATTAATCAAAAATAATTATTTAAACAAATTATTATTGTAATAACTATCTTCTTCTTTATTAATCCAATATAGTTGCGGTTTCTTCTGAAATGTTAATCTTTTTACCCACTTTTTACTTAGTAAAGTAATAAATAATGCAAGTAAAGAAACATAATTGTTTAAACAATTCATAATTGTTCATAAATATCTTCTCTTAGATAAGTGCTTAAATGTTGCAGTTTTTTGTGTAGGCTTAAAATTTTCTTCCACTTTTGACTTAGTGAGGTAATAATTAATGCAAGTTAAAAAACATGCTCACTTAAACAAGTAATCATTGTTTATAACTATATTCTCGTAGAGTAATGCTAGAAAGTAGTTTTTTTCTGAAATCTTTAGTTTTGCTTTGATTTTTTAGTCATGAACAAATAATAAGTGAACCACAACAAGAATCATTTTTTAAATAGTAATTCATTTTTTTTAAATGAATCATTTTTGCTCCTTTCCCAATGTTTAAAAAAAATAATTTAAACAAAAAAACTATCTTACATAAAAAAGAAAAATACAAAAAATGGAATAATAAGGAGTAGGTGGGAGAACTAGGTGTGTAAATAAATTGTAAAAATTTTGTTTTAAATTACAACAAGAAGTTTATTGCAAATCATAAAAGAAAAATTTGGAGTTGAACATATTTTGATATCAGCCTCCGTCCAGCAAAATATATTCACGAAAAAGAAAGAGATTTTAGAAGAAATGGCAACTTCCTAGCACTTGTCTAAGAAAAAATAGTTGTAAACAATTTTTAAATTCAATTTATTCAGAAAAAAGATCTTCTCCTTTCGCTCCGCTGGGATTCGAACGTCAGGTCAAACGATTTCCGGTCAGGTGCTCTAACCACTGAGCTACTAGAGAGATCAGAGGAAGAATCCTTTTTCTGAAATACGCTTTATTTTGCAAGGTGTTATATACAAATCAATTTTTACTAGAAATCTGTATTATCATCGGAGATGGTAACAATCGATCCGAAGATAAATCCTTTCACACACACTGTGAAATTGGAAATCTACAATATCGATCAAAGTTATAGCCTCTAATACAGAAAATATTTAACGTCCTCAGACTAGATAGAGCTATAAATTAAAAATTTTGAAATTAAATTTATTCAGAAAAAAAGATCTCCTTTCACTTCACTGGGATTCGAACACCAGGTCAACTGATTTCCGGTCAGGTGCTCTAACCACTGAGCTACTAGAGAGATCTTTTTTTCTGGATGAATTTAATTGAAAATTTTTTAATTTATAGCTCCATCTAGTCTGATGAAGTTAAATATTTTCTGTATTAGAGGAAATAACTTTGATCGATATTGTAGATTTCCATTTTCACAGTGTGTGTGTGAAAGGATTTTTCTTCGGATCGATCGTTACCATCTCCGATGATAATACAGATTCCTAATATCAACAATAATAAATTGCTTAAATAACTATTTCCATTAACTAGCATTAATTATTACCTCACTAAGAGAAAAGTGGGCAAAAATTTAAAAACTTCAGAAAAAAACGCATTAACAGTTCATTTTATTATATGTGAATCCATCTGTTTGGTTGAAAATTGAACTATATTGTTAAAAATTCGTTTTTTGTTTGGTTGAAAATTAAATTTTTCAAACTGAAAATTTAAATATTCCGTTATTGGTTAAAAATTGATAGTTTTAATTTGAAAATTCAAAAATTCAGTTGAAAATTTTTGTATTTTGTTGTAAATTTGTATTTTTTGCCAGAAAATGAATCTTTTTGATTGAAAATTCAAATACTTGGTTAAAGTTAAACTATTTTGTTAAAAATTTAATTTTATTAGTCGAAGATCCATCTCTTTGGTCGAAAAATTAATTATTTTGTTGAAAATTCCTTTTTTTTTTGTTGAAAATCAATTTTTTGACTGCTGATTTGACTACTCTATTCTAGGTTGGAAATTGATAGTTTTTATTTGAAAATACAACTGTTAAATTTTTCGTTAATGATTCATCTTTTTTTGTTGAAAATGCAACTACTTTGTTGAACATTCATTTCACTCATTGCAGATTTTTCATTTTTTTTTTTTTTTTTTTTTTTGAAAATTCGTTCTTTTTTGGTTAAAAATTAATTTTTTAAGCTGAAATTTTAAATAATCGATTATTGGTTGAAATTTTATATTTTTAGTCACACATTCAAAAATTCTGTTGAAAATTCATGCTATGAAGAAGTGGATCTTAGATTTAAGTTTTTTAATTATAAAATCGTGTCTAATGAGCAAATATTTCTCTGTTTCAGGTGAGTTACTTTTGAGGATCTTTAAAATCAAGGGAGTGAGTTCCGGCTTCATTAGCCTTCTTTATATTCAATGATTTAGTGATAATTTTTGATTGAAAAGTCCTCTATTATATTTTTGGTTTAGAATTTATTTATATATATATATTTTGTGGAAAATTCGATTCTTTTTTGGTTGAAAATTAATATTCTCAACAGAAATTTCAACTAGTCGATTTTTTGCCCATAATTAATCGTTCTTAGTTGGAAATTCAACTATTAAAATTTTAATTAAGAATTCATCTTTTTTGGTTCATAATTGAGCAACCTGGATGAAGGTTGAACTACTTTGTTTAAAATTAATTTAATTGGTTTCAGATTTACCGGTTTTGATGAAAATTTGCTTTTTTTGGTTGAACAATAATTTTTGAAGCTAAAAATTTAACTATTCAATTCATTTCTTTGACTGAAATTTAAATATTTCATTGAAAATTCGTCCTTTTCTGGTGGAGAATTAATCTTTTTTGATTGAAAATTCAACTACCTGGCTAGAATTGAACTTCTTTCTCAAACTTGAAGTGCAACCATTTGTTTGTAAATGTAACTGTTTGATAATTAATTTATTGCTGTTGAAAATTCAACTATATATAACTATAATTATTTTGGTAAACAGTGATGTTTTCTTCAAAAATGTAACTGTTTTTTTGAAAATTTGTCTTTTTGGTAGAGAAGTTATTGATCGATATTTCAACTTTTTGTTGAAAAATTCGTCTTTTTGGGTTAAATATTCTACTTTTTGTTTAAAAATGCGTTTGAAATATTAGCTATTACATTTTTTGTTGAAAATTAATATTTTTTGTCAAATTCGACCGTTTTTCATTTAGAACTATAATCTTTTTTATTTGCAATATCAAACAATAATAATTTTTTGGAGAGCCTTAAATTTTTTTTTAAATTCAACTGCTTGGTTGAAATTTGAATTTATTTTTCGAAAATTCCTTTTTTCGTTCGTGAAGATTCATCATTTCAGTTAAAAATTTGATTATTTTTGTAAAAATTTCACTATTTCTTGATAAAAGATTCGTACTTTTGGATTAAAAATTCAAATGTCTTCTATAAAATTCGTCTTCTTCGATTGAAAACTTAACTACTTGATTAAAAATGCGACGGTTTTTGGTTGAAGTTCAATTCTTCTTGTTCAAGAATTCAAAAATTTAAAGTTCAATCATTTGTTTATAAATTCAACTGTTTGGTTTATAATTGATTTTTTGTTGGTGGAAATTTAACTATATACAACTCTAATTATTTTGTTGAAAAGTACAATTTTCTTTCCAAATTTAACTGTTTTTTTGACAATTTGCCTTTTTGGTCAAAGATTTACTGATTGAAAATTCGTCTTTTTGGGTTGAAGATTCAATTTTTTGTTTTTGCTTGAAAGTTTAACTATTTGTTTGTTAATTCAACTATTCGGTTGAAAATTCAATTATTTTGTGAAAAAGTGATCTTTTTTCGAAAATTCAACCATGTTGTTGAGAACTCATTTTTGTAATTTCAAAATTCAACTATGTGGTTAAATATTCCACTATTTTTTGAAACATTCTATTTATTTGGTTTGAAAGTGGTATTTTCTTTCAAATTTCAACTACTTTGTTGAAAATTTGTCTTTTTGGGAGAAAAGCTCATACTTGAAAATTCATCTTTTTTGGTTGAAAATTCAACTATTCTGTTGAAAATTCATCCCTTTTATTTGAAAGTCCAATAATTTTTTTATAAATGCAACTGCTTGGTTGACAATTGATTTTT
>CAKNYM010053485.1:176816-187255 GCA_932195095.1 Andricus curvator
TCCGCCAGTTTTGCTTAAAATTTTAACTATTTGTTTGTAAATGCAATTATTTCGTTAAAAGTTCAACTATTTTGTTAAAAAGTGATCTTTTTCGAAAATTCAACTATTTGATTGAAAAATCATCGTTGTAGATGAAAAATTCAACTACGTAGTTAAATATTCCACTATTTTGTGGAAAATTCAATTATTTGGTTGAAAAGTGGTGTTTTCTTCGAAAACTAAACTGTTTTGTTGAAAATGTGTTTGTTTTTTAAAGAAAAGTTATAGGTTGAAAATTCATCTTTCTTGGTTGAAAATTCAACTATTGTATTAAAAATTCATCCTTTTCACTTGAAAGTTCAATCATTTGTTGATAAATGCAACTGTTTAGTAGATAATTAATTTTTAGTTTTTGAAAATTCAACTATATATAACTATAATTATTTTGTCATAAATACAAGCTATTTTGACCTATGAATTAATCATTGATAATGTAATAATAATAAATAATAAATAATAAATAAATATAAATAAATAATAAATGATTATTAATTTTGGTACCTATACATTAATTTCATGTAAAAGAATTTATTCCTATATTTTCGTAAAAAATCACCCTATTTCCCCCATTTTCAGAGCTAGCAATTTAGACTGTGAAGTCTGTTAAAATATTATGTTGAATTGTTTATTTTATTTTTATTTCAAGCGTTTATTAAATGCACTAACTAGATAAGTAAGGCGCGTTCTTATAGTAGATTTCTGTTACCGACATGTTACCGACATCGATACCATTCCACAGTTAAAGTGGTTCGTGTCCGTGCTAAGTTTCAAGAATATTCTAGAAACTTAGCACGGACACGAACCACTTGAGCTGTGAAATGGTCTCGATGTCGGTAACATGTCGGTAACAGGAATCTACGATAAGAACCCGCCTCACTTATCTACTCAGTCCATTTAAAAAAAGCAAAATTATCTTTTTTATTTTATATTTGGCAATAACTACATACTAACCAGCCATTCGACAATGAAACTTATAAAACTTTTGTGGCCCTCTCATGTGCAGCGTTCTCTCGAAAATTGGATGATTTCTTCGTACTTTTATTTTCTTCAGCACGATTTTCTACCGTTATAAAACTAAAATCGACTGAAATAAACCGCGAGAAAAGCCGGAGGCCAACGCGGAGGCAATCAAGAAGCTCCTTCGACTGCTCTTCTCTTTTAAAGCTTAGGTGTAATATACCTATGGGTATGTGTATATGTATGTATATGTATACCCACTGCAAATCCTGATCCCGCTTTCTGGCCCCATCGCTATCCGATGACCCGTGTTGAATCGACTATTACGCAATTGCTACTGTTAAGACTCTTGTGTTGGTTGGTACCTATCTCGAAAAGCTCACAAACACCAACAACTATTCTTAGAAAGAGGAAAAAAGACATTTTATCATTAATCCACGTACTTCGCATTGAAAGATTCTACAACATTTACACTGGAATTAAATTGCTTTACCTGCCTACCCATTTGAGTCTTTCTATCTGTACTTTCAGAATACGAGATTTAATTTCAAGGAAATGTTACTAAGGATTTAATTAGGCCCATTGATGGAAGAATTACAATTTTTATTTAAAAACAGGGCTCGGAACGGGTTACTTTTTAGTAACTTAGTTACTTTTTTGATCCGCGGTTACTAAAAAGTTACTTATTTTATGAAAAGGTTACTTTTGGTTACATTTTTTGCTCAAAGTAACGAAATGAATTAACTCATTAATCATATTATTTAAAAACTTGTGAAAAATGTAGAAATTCAAATTTTTCAGTGAATTTGGCACTTTAATTAGGGAATAATAATAAAATAATAATTAGTTCATATGTAAAATGTATTAAAAGGCTATCAATTGAATTATTATAAATCCTGATGAAAATTTAAATCTCTTTTGTTGAAATATCGAACTATGTATTATAGTTTCCGATAATAATTTATCTTCTTTGGTTGAAATTCGGTTAAAAGTTGAAAAATGTTTCTTAAAACTTTATTTTTTTCTGGAAAATTCATCATTTTAGTTGAAAATTCGTCCTTTTGGTAGAAAATTAATCTTCTTGATTGAAAATCACCCTTTTGTTTCAAAATACATAATTTTATTTGAAAATTTCATCTTTTTGGTTAGAAATGTACTATTAGAAAATTCAACTATTTAGTTGACAGATAACTTTTTTGTCAAAAATTCATATTTACTGTTTGAAAATGAAACTATTTTGTAAAAATTGGTCTTTTTAGCTTAAAAACACCAACAATTTGGTTGAAAAATAACCTATTTTGTTGAAAAATCATCTTTTTTTAATGAATTCTGTTTTTTATATTAAATTGAAATCTTTTTTGGTTATTGTATCAATTAAAACATTTTTCGGTAACAATTCATCCTTTTTAGTCAGAAACATTCGACCGTTTTGTTGAAAGTTGAAGTACTTTCTTAAACATACGTTTAAGAATGACAAAAACAAAAAGATCAATTTCCAACAAGAAAATTAATTTTATAACAATAAAGATTAATTTCTAACAAAATGCATGAACTTTTCGACTAATGAGATAACGGTTTAGCAAATTACATAAATTTTCAACCAAAAATAGAAAAGTCAAATTTTCAGTAAAAAGTAAATTTTCAACCAAATAAAATAAATAAACAAAAATTAATTTTCAATAATAAAAACTAGTTTTCGATTAAAGTATGTATTTTCAAGAAATGTCACAAATTTTCAACTAAGGATAATAAATTTTCAACCAAAAAAAATAATAGTTCTATTTGAACTTAAAGAAATAAATTTTCAAATAAAAAAAAAAAAGAATTTTCGACAAACAGTTAACTTTTCAACAAAGGAAATCAATTTTTTAACAAAAATAGAATAGTTAATTTTCTGTTAAAAAAATATATTTTCAACAAAAAAAGAAAAAAAATTTCAAGATAATAGTTATATTTTCAACTGAGGAAATTAATTTATAACTAAAAATAGAATTGTTACATTTGCGGTAAAAAAATTAAATTTTCAACTAAAGAGATGAAATTTCAATTAAAAATACTGAATTTCTATTAAAAAAATGTTTAATCAAAATGTGAATAATCGAATTTTCAGTTAGAAAAATAAATTCTCAGCCAAAAAAACGTGTTTTCAACAAAATAGTTAAATTTTAAACCAAGCAGATGCATTTTCAACCAAAAAAATTAAATTTCTATCACAAAAACAACAAGATCAATTTTCAAAAAGAAAATTAACTTTCTACCAATAAAGATTAATTTCTAACAAAATGCATAAACGTTTCGACCAATGAGATAAATTTTCAGCAAATTACATACACTTTCAACCAAAAATAGAAAAGCTAAATTTTCAGTAACAAGAAAATTTTCAACCAAATAAAATAAATTTTCAACCGAACAGATGAATTTTCAAACAAAAAGATTAAATCAACCAAACAGAAGGATGTTTAAACAAGAAGATTAAATTTCTGTAAAAAAATTTACGACGAAAAATTGAATAGTTAAATTTTCAGTAAACAAAAATTAATTTTCAATAATAAAAACTAGTTTTCGATTAAAGTATGTATTTTCAAGAAATTTCACAAATTTTCAACTAAGGAAAATAAATGTTCAACCAAAAAAAGAAAAGTTCTATTTTAACTTGTAGAAATGAATTTTCAAACAAAAAAAAAGACTTTCCAGCAAACAGTTAACTTTCCAACCTAGGAAATGAATTTTTAACCAAAAATAGAATAGTTAATTTCCTGTTAAAAAATATATTTTCATCAAAAAGATAGAAAAAAAATTTCAACAAAATAGTTATATTTTCAACTAAGGAAATAAATTTCTAACCAAAAATAGAATTGTTACATTTTCGGTAAAAAAAAAATAAATTTTCAACTAAACGGATGAACTTTCAATTAAAAATACTGAATTTCTATAAAAAAATTTTAAATCAAAATGTGAATAATTGAATTTTTAGTTAGAAAAATAAGTTTTCGTGTAACAAAACGAATTTTCGGAAAAATAGTTAAATTTGCAACCAAAAAGAAGGATGTTCGAACAAGAGGATTAAATTCCTATAAACAAAAAATTTAAGACAAAAAATTGAATAGTTGAATTTTCAGTAAACAAAATTAATTTTCAACAATCACAACTAATTTTCGACCAAAATTTAAATTTTTAAGAAATAATATAAATTTTCAACAAAGTCAAATACGTTTTCACGAAAAAAAGGCATAGTTCAATTTTAAGTTGAATAATTAAATTTTCAAACAAAAAAGTCTTCTCAGAAAAAAAAAATTTCAGCCAAATGAAATAAATTCTCAACCAAATGAAATAAACTTTCAACGAAATAGTTTAACTTTTTATTTCAAATTTCAGTCACAGACGTGAAAGTTCCACTAAAATTATTTATCTTTAACCAAAAAAAACTAATTTCAAACCGAATAATTGAATTTTCAATCCAGAACGTTAATTTTTTACCAACAAAGACAAATTTTTAACAAAATACATACATTTTTAACTAAAGAAGATAAATTTTCAATCACAAAAAAGATAATTGAATTTTCAGTTAGAAAAATAAATTTTCAGGCAAAAACAACGAGTGTTCGACAAAATAGTTAGATTTTTAACCAAACTGATAGATTTTCAACCAAAATGATTAAACTTCTATAAAAAAAATTCGAAAAAAAATTGAATAGCAGAAAAAATTATTTTTCAATGATAAAAACTAATTTTTGACCAAAATATAAATTTCCAAGAATCACATAAATTTGTAACTAAGGGAAATACGTTTTCAAGCAAAAAAAGAACGGCTCAATTTTAAGTTGGAAAAATAAAATTTCAAACAAAAAAAACGAATTTTCAGCAAAATAGTTAAGTTTTCAACCAAGAAAATGAATTTCTAACCAAAAATAGAATAATTAATTTTTCAGTAAAAAAATTTTCAAACAAATTAAATAAATTGTCAACCAAATGAAATACACTTGCAATAAAATAGATTTTTTTATTAATTTATATTAATTTTAAGAATTAAAAAAAAATCAACGATGTTATTTTCATTGGTCACAATTGAAGAATTTTCAATTAAAAATCTATAAAATTGATTAAAATTAATTTTTAACTCTTCAAAATTGAACTATTTGAAAAAATCATTTAAAATTGAATAATTTTTTGTTCTACATATGAAATCTTGAAATTTTTTCTATTGCAAATGTTGAAAAATTAGGGATTTTTCATGGTGAATCTTTATAATTGATAACATATTAACAACAAAATAACATTCAAAATTACATAATTTCAAACTAAAAACATTCCAAAATATTGAATCTATAATAAATCTTACAAATGGAAGAATTTTAAATTCAAAATCGTTAAAATTGAAGAATTTTCATTGTAAATTTTAAAAATCAAACCATTCCAAATTACATACATACATACATACATAGATCAGCATTTCGAACTCGAAAGTTCATTGCCTCAGTACCCGATTCGGGTAGTGTTTCTAGGTGGATATTTACTACCAATGTGGGCCCACCACACCCACGACGGGCCAACAGCACGCAGTATTCCTGAACGGTCACCCATCCAAGTACTAACCGCGCCCAACAATGCTTAACTTCAGTGATCTTACAGGAACTGGTGTTTTCAGCGTGGTATCGCCGTTAATTAATTACGTACATAAATAATAATAATAAATAATATAAATTACATACTTTTGAAATATAAATTTTAAGAATTGAATAATTTTCAATGTCATATTTTAAAAATTCAAGTATCTACCATTTTATTTCTTCAAAATTACAGAACATTGAGAAAGAGAGAAAAAAAAAATTTCATTAATTCACGTAATTCGCATTAAAAGATCCTACAGCATTTACACTCGAATTGAATTGCTTTACTGGCCTACCCATTTGAGTCTTTCTATCTGTACTTTCAGAATACGAGATTTAATTTCAAGAAAATGTTACAAAGGATTTCATTAGGCCCAACGATGGAAGAATTACATTTTTAACTAAGAAAAAAGGAATTTTTAATAATAAAATCTAAGTTTTATTAAAAAAATAAATGTTCAACTAAAAAAGATAAATTTTCAAGCAGAAATAGAATAGTTCCAAAATAAATTTTCAACCAAGGAACTGAATTTTTAACCAAAAAATAGAAGAGTTTAATTTTCAGTAAAAAAAATAAATTTTTAACCAAACAGATGAATTTTCAAAGAGAAAGATTAAATTGCTAATGCAATAAAATAAATATTTCACAAAAAATAGAATAGTTCAATTTTTAGTCACAGAAGTGAATGTTATACTAAAATTATGTATCTTTAGTCACAAAAAAGTAATTTTTGAACGAATAATTAAATTTACAACCCAAAAGATTGATTTTGTATCAAAAAATTTAAATTTTCAACAAAATACGTGAATTTTCAATTGAAAAAGGTAAATATCGAAACAAAAATATTATAATTAAATTTTTAGTTAAAAAAATAAATTTTTAGCAAAAAAAAGGATTTTCAACAAAATAAATTTTCAAATAAACAGATGAATTCTCAAACAGAAAGATTTCAATTAAAGTTATTTTTTAATTACAATTAAAGTTAATAATAAAATCTAATTTTCAAACAAGGAAATAAATTTTCGACCAAAAAAATTAATTTGCAAAAAAATAACATCAATTTTCAAATAAGGAAGATAAATTTTTAACCAAATATAGAATAGTTCAATTTTCAGTTAAAAAGTAAATTTTTAACCAAACAGATGAATATTCAATGAAGAAGATGGAATATTTATTTTTAAAAATATTCCACAAAAAATTAAATAATTTATTTTTCAGTTACAGAAGCGAATGTGTATCTTTAGACAAAGTTTGAACATAATACATAAATTTTCAAATAAGAAAGATAAAGTTTCAATCAAAAATAGAATAATTGATTTTCCACTTGGAAAAATAAATTTTTGGCCAAAAAAACTAGTTTTCAACAAAATTATTAAATTTTCAACCAAACAGATGGATTTTCAACCAAAAAGATTGAATTTCTGTAAAAAAAGATGAATTTTGGCAACAAATTCAAATAGGAATTTTCAATTTGAATTTTCAATTAAATTTTCAATCCCTAACTTTTCTGTCAAAAAGACAAATTTTCAACAAAATAGTTGGATTTTTGAAGAAAGCATCACTGGCTACAAAAATATAATTATAGTTATATGTACTTTAATGTTAACAACAAAAAATTAATTATCAACCAAACAGTTGCATTTGAAGACGAATAAAATAATAAAAAAATTTAATTATCAACTAAAATGATGAATGTTTGACTACAATAAAATTTATTATCAAGAAAGAAGTTTAACTTTAACCATATAGTTGAATTTTAAATAAAAAAAGATGAATTTTCTACTAAAACTGTAATATAGATGATATTCCATGCAAAAAAAAAATTCAATTTGAAATAAGTGAATTTTTAGTATAAAGAATTAATTATTGATAATATAAAGTAATTTTTAATAAAATAAATACATTTTTAACAAAAAAAAGATCAATTTTCAAGCAAGAAAATTATTTTTCTACCAATGGAGAATAATTTCTAGCCAAATACATGAATTTTCAAACCAATATTCAAATTTTTGAAGAAATTTTCAACCTAATGTTTATGTTTATTTTTGAAATTTCCTGAGTTTTCCTTGACTTTTCCTTGACCAATTTTTTATTTTCCCTAAGCCTTGTATTTAAAAAAAAAACCCTTACACCTAGGCAATTGAAAAAATTCATTTTCAAGTCAGAAAAAAAGTAATTTTCAAGAAAATGGTTAAATTTTCAACCAAATTGATGAATCTTCAAACAAAAAAAAATGAATTCTTAACGAAAAGTGTGATAGTTGTTATTTCAAAAAAAAAAAATGTTTTCTTCAAATCGAAAACATTTGAATTAAACCAAAAAATACGGATTATTAGCAAATTAGTTTAATCCTCAAACAGCAAAAAAGAGGAATTTTCTCGAAAGCAGTTGAGTTTTCAAACCAAAAATATATAATTTCAAGAAAAATATTGAATATTCAAGCCAAAAATATGAATTTTCTACCAGAAAGATTGAATTTGCGACCCAAGATAGACGAGTTTTCAACCAAATAAATGAATTTTTAACTAAAAAAAAATTCAGAGCAAAAATGGAATTGATACATTTTGAGCTGAAAAATTAATTTTCAAATAAAAACGCAAATTTTCAACAATTTATATAAATTTTCAACCAAAGGAATACATTTTCAACTGAAACGATGAATCTTTAACCAAACTAATTTATTTTCAACAAAATAGTTAAATTGTTATCAAAGAAATACATTTTTAATGAATAATAGAATAGTTTACGTTTCAGTAAAAAATAATTTTTCAGCAAAACAATTAAATTTTTAACCAAACAGATCAATTTTCGATCAAGAAGATTAAATTTCTGTCAAAAAAAGAATTTTTTTTCGTAATTCCTTAGCCCCACAAAAAAACTAGGAGGTCTAACGGACCAGACTAGTCAATTCTTGCATATTTTGGGTCGCTGAATCCGAATATGAAATCGGAATTTCGAAGTTATCTCTTGTTTTCTTTCTCACCTCAAAATTTTGTAACCTCAAAATTTTGTAACCTCAAAACTCACTGCTTTTCTCGTACATTTCACATCCCTACACAAAAAGTAGGAGTTCCGACGGATCAGGGTAGTTGATTCTTACGTATTTTGGGTCGCTGAATCCGAAGTCGGAATTCCGAAGTTTTGAAGAACGTGTCTCTTGAGGTTATGCATTTTTTCGGTTGGGAAGAAATCAAGAACTAACTTTGGAATTCCGACTTCAGATTCAGATTCAGCGACCCAAAATATGTAAGAGAATTGACTAAACTGGTTCGTCAATACATCTATTTTCCTTTTAGTTTTGTGGGTCTGTAAAATCTAGGAAAAAAGTGTTTCTTGAGGTTAGGAAATTTCAAGGTTAGGAAGAAAACAAAAGTTGACTTCAGAATCCCGACTTCAGATTTAGGTTGAGCGACAGAACACATGTAAGAATTGACCAAATAGCTAATTTCGGAATTCCGACTCCGAATTCCGATTCAGCGACCAAAAATACGTAAGATTTGTATAGTCTGGACCGTCGAAACTCCTCTACTTATGTTTTGTAGGGGTTTAAAATGTACGAAAAAAGTGTGTTTTTTTAGGTTAGGAAGAAAACAATAGCTAATTTCAGAATTCCGACTTAGGATTCAGATTCAGCGACCCGAAACATGTAAGACCTGACTAGTCTAGTTTGTCGGATGTCTTACTTTTTTGTGGGGCTGTGTTATGAAAGGAACTTTTTTCTGGAAAATAGTAAATGATAAACTGAATTTCCTAACTACTCTCTGACTGAATAAACTGTACACATTTATTTTTCAGCAAGAAAATCGGAAGGGTCTCATTGTTAGAAAACGGTCGAAATTGGGCAATTCTTATGTATTTTTGGTCGCTGGATCTGAAAACTAAGACGGAAATTAGCTCATGTTTTTTCCTAACCTTAAAAAACACTTTTTTCCGTACATTTCACTGCCCCATAAAAAAAGTAAGAGTTCTGACGGATCAGACTAGTCAATTCTTACGTATTTTTGGTCACTGAATCCGAATCCAAAATCGAAATTTCGCAGTTAGCTCTTGCTTTCTTTCTAACCTTAAAATTTTGTAACCTCAAAAAAAACACTTTTTTCGTACATTTCACAACCTTACAAAAAAATAGGAGTACCGGCGGACCAGAAGAGTCAATTCTTACGTATTTTGGGTCGCTGAATCCGAATCCGAAATTGAAATTTCACATTTGGCTCTTGTTTTCTTTCGCACCTCAAAATTTTGTAACCTCACAAAAAAAACAACACTTTTTTGTATATTTCACAGCCCTACAAAAAAAGTAGGAGTTCCTGCTAGGATTCAGATTCAGCGACCTAAACACGTAAAAATTGACTAGTCTAGTTTGTCGGACGTCCTACTTTTCTTTGTGGGGCTGTGTTATTAAAGGAACTATTTTTCGGAAAATACTGAATAAGTTACTGAATTTCCTAAGTGCTCTCTGAATAAATAAACTCCATACATTAATTTTTCAGCAAGAAATTTGGAACTGTCTCATTGCTAGAAAATGGACCAGACTGGGCGATTCTTACGTATTTTTGGTCGCTGAATCCGAATCCAAAATCGAAATTTCGCAGTTAGCTCTGGTTTTCTTTCCAACCTTAAAATTTCGTAACCTCAAAAAAACACTTTTTTGTATATTTCACAGCCCTACAACAAAAGTAGGAGTTCTAGCTTAGGATTCAGATTCAGCGACCTAAACACGTAAAAATTGACCAGTCTAGTTTGTTGGACGCTCTACTTTTCTTTGTAGGGCTGTGTTATTGAAGGATGTATTTTTCGGAAAATACCAAATAATAAACTGAATTTCCTAAGTGCTC
>CAKNYM010053485.1:192255-206632 GCA_932195095.1 Andricus curvator
AAATACCAAATAATAAACTGAATTTCCTAAGTGCTCTCTGAATAAATAAACTGCACACATTAATTTTTCAGCAAGAAAATCGCAACGGTCTCATTGCTAGAAAATATAGCCTTCGAGTATATAGCGTTTACGGCGCATCGAACGATTATTTGCCAGAGGGGATGTACGCAGCACGTAGAGGGTGGTTGATATTGGCTTTTCGGAAAACGTGCCCCGTAGATACGTAGGAGGTAATGTGATTTGGGTGCACCGAGAATCGAGGTCGCGGACAAGCTCCGAAGTAATAGTTGTACATCGAATTTTCGATGGAACCGATGCCGATCATCGCCAAATCGGCCAACGATCTGAATCCACATTCTACAGAAATATTCGCATTCAGCAGAGGAAAAAGAATTATTGGGTTAGAAAGAATGTGTCCCAAAAAAAGGACACTAGAGATCTAAAAAAAATGGAATACTGAATGCTCTTGATCCTTTAGTAGAAGGGAATCTAATTTAAATATTTTAGACTGTGTATGCCAGTTGCATTTTTAACCAAATAATTTAATTTTCAACTAAAAAGGTGAATTTTCAACTGAAATAGTTGAATATTAAACTAAAAAGAATAATTTTCAACTAAAAAGATAAATATTTAACCATAATAGTTGAATTTTCAACCGTGAAGCTGAATTTTCAACCAAAAATATTGAGTGTCAATCAAAAAATAAGAATTGCCCACAAAATACCAAAAAGCTGAATTTTCAACTGAAAATGATCAAAATTTAACCAAAAATGGAATAGTTGAATTTTCAACCAAAGAAATAAACTTTCGACCAAGAGGGTGAATTTTCCACCAAAAGATCTTCTATGACAAAAAAGAATAATTTTCAACAAAATACACGAATTGACAACAAAATAGTTCCATTCTTAACCAGAGCGATTCATTTTTTTTCAAATCAATTATCAACATTGAATTTCAACCAGAACAGATTTCAATTTTAAATCAAAAATAGTTAAATTCAATCTAAAAAGACAAATTTTCAACTAAGAAAGATTTTTCAGTCAAGAGAAAAAAGAATTAAACCAAGCTGTTAAATTTTCAAGCAAAACTTTGCAGATAGTAGTAAAATCCTTAAGCAAAACTCGTATAGTATGTTTCAATTTCTAACCTAAGAAATTAATGTTTACCAAAAAAATATTTTAATTTCAAATTAGAAAGAGTTACTTTCAATAAAAAAAAACGAATTTTCAACTAAGAAAGATTTTTTAGTCAAAAGAGAAAAAAATGTCAGAAAAACAGCTGAATTTTCAACCAAAAAAGATAAATTTTTAAACAAAAATGGAATAGTTAAATTTTCAACCAATGAAATGAACTGATAACTAATAAGATGGATTTTAAACAAACAAGATTAATTTTCTACCTAAAACACGAATTTTCAACAAAATAGTTCCAGTTTCAACCAAAGAGATTAATTGTTGACCAAAAAATATTTTAATTTTAAATAAACAATAGTTGAATTAAATAAAGAGACTTTGTAATTCTCTCACATTTGTGCGCAGGCCTTTTACAATTAAAGGTCGACGCATTGACAACTGTAATTTAGTAATTGTGAATTCTCTTTTGTTAAAGCTCCTTCGGCTTTAACGAACACATTCTCATACCGTATCTCGTGTTTGTCGAAAATGCGACCTTTTCTATATTCAGATATTACGAAATGAAGTACAAATTTTATTCTTCATGATTCCTTGAATATTTGCAAATTGTTATCAAACCTTTTATTCCAACTTTTGTCGTTTTTCCATAAATTTAATTTTTTTATTTTCGATGTTATTTTTGACGATTAAAACAAAAAAAATACGCATCCTTGCGTAAGGTGGTTCTGAGCAAATTTGTAGATATAATTTAGGCGAAAAATTTTATTAAATAAAATGTCATTGTAGCTTGTGTCCTTTTCCCAAAAAGTTGATTTTTTTATTATTAATATATTTTTTTTACAAGAGTTTATAACAAATTTGTAGATATTTTTTGGTAGAACAACTTTTGTCTACATTTTTTTTCGTCTCTTGTGCCGTTTTTCCAAAAATTTAATATGTTTTTAATCTTATTTTTCACGATTAAACGAAAATCTACAAGTCCTATCAGGAGGCAGGAGTGGGGGCAATTTTGCAATTTCAAATGGAAACCCTAATTTTTTATCACAGATTCAGATACTCCTTTATGAAATACGCAAGTCTAGCCCGAAAATATGAATTTTCAACAAAAAAGTTTTTTTTTTAAACAAATAGTTGAGTTTGCATCTAAAAACTCTAAATTTTCAACAAAAAATTGAATAGTTAAATTTTCAGTTCAAAAATTAACTTTTATTACAAATAATTCTTCAACCAAAGAGATGAAACTTTTAACTTATAAAATGATTTTTCAACAAAGTAGTTCAAATTTCAATCAAGTAGTTGAATCTTCAACAAAAAAATTAAATATCAATAAAAAATTTAATAGCTGATATTCAAATGATTTTCTACCCAACAGTTGCAGTTTTACCCAAACAAAAAATTGAATTTCTACCAAAAGAGAGGATTTTTTAACAAAATGTATAAATATTCAACCAAATAGTCGAATTTTCAACAAAAGAGTTGACTCTTAAATTACGGAAGATTTGTCAGTCAAGAAAAAAAAAATGAAATAGATTGTTGAATTTTTCAAGTCGAAGAGATAAATGTTCTAAAAAAAACGGTGCAATTTTCAACCCGAAAATATGAATTTTCAACAAAAAAGTTCATTTGCGACCAAACAGTTGAATTTTATCCCTAATTAGTGAATTTCCGAGCAAAAAAAAAAGATGTTCTACAAAACAGCTAAATTTTCAACCCGAAAATATGAATTTTGAACAAAAAAAGTTAAATTTAAGAGTTCTTTTGATTGAGGCCAAACAATTGTTAGCTCAATTTATTAAAAGAAACCTTTTCATTAAAATTTTTGTTATAAAAAATGTTTTAAATATCAGCAATCTAAGAAATGTATAAGGCTCTCCTGATCAAAAAATTTTCGTATTTTGCATAGTTCGACCGCAAAGTGGAATTTATGATTTTTCATTATTCTTTTTGCGATCAAAATTTGAATTTTCAAAAAAATTCAAAAAGGTGTTATGATAATCTTGTAGGGCTTTCAAAAAACAACTTTTTTCTTTCCTAGACTTTTTTTTATATCGTGCTCTGTTTGGCTTAAAATGTTCATTTTTGTTTGTTTTTTTGGATTTTGAAAATGCTATAACTCTGATAATTTTCTTTTGATCGAAAAAAGTTATAAGGATAAATTGTTTGAGTTTCCGAGTAATATGAAAAGCCGTACATAAAATTTTTAACCTTGGAAAAAAATAGTTTCAAAAATTTTGAAAATGCTCTAACTTTTTGAATTTTTATCTAAAATAACTGGTTAACGAACTCGTTATTTATTTTTGGGCCTTAAAAAAGTATGCCAAAGTACAATCTGATCTGATCAATCTTTCGAAAGTTATCGTGCCTACACGATACTACAGACTACAGACAGACGGACAGACAGATACCTTCGTAAAAATCGTTTTTTCTGACTCAGGGGGTCTTAAAACGTGAAGATTTGATTAAAACCTACTAAATCAAATTTTACATAAAACCAATACCTTCTCATTAGGATGAGAATGTGAAAATAATTTTCAAATAAAAAAGATTTTTCAGTCGAGAGAAATAAATTGTCAAACAATGTTTGAATATTCAAGCAAAAAGGTAAGTTTTAACCAAGGAGATTATTTTTCTACGAAAGTAATGAAATTTCCCACAAAATAGATGAATTTTCAACTTAAAAAAGATTATTTTTTCAATTAAAAATCGAAAAATTAAATTTTAAATGAAAAAATTAATTTCCAACCAAAAAAAGAACAAAATTTGAAGAAAATAGTAAAATTCTCAACCAAAACCAATTAATTTCAATAAAACAGTTGCATGTTTAACCCAAAATAAATATAAAATTTCGATTCAATGAGATGAATTTTTCAATAAAAAAGACGAACTTTTATTTTAAAAGGATCCACTTCCTACTAAAACTCGAACTGTGAAATTTTGATTTGAAAAATTAATTAAAAAAAAAAAAAAAAAAAAAAAAAAAAACGAATGATCGACAAAATAGTTAGGTTTTGAAGAAAAAACAATAATTTTCTAAAAAATCATTAATTTTTAACAAATTAGTTCAAGTTTAAACCAAGTAGTTGAATTTTTCACTGAAAAAGATAAATTTAAAAAAAATGGACAATTAAAAAATTACAACCAAGAAGATTAATTTTCAAATAAAAAAAAAGGAATTTTCAACACAATAGTTAAATTTTCATTCAAAAAAATTAATTTCCAAGTCAAATGATGAATCTCAAACCAACAAAATTCCATTTCAAACAAAGTAGTTCGAAATTCAAGTAAGTAGTTAAATTTTCAAATTAAAAAGATAAAGGACCCCGCACCAAATGTACAGAAAAAAGCCTTATGATAAAAAATTCTAAAAAAAATGTTTTCTTGTATTTTCGAACCTGCAAACTAAAAGTTTGAAAGAAAAATGTCAGAAAGATGGACAGTTTTTAGAGAAACCCCTTTCCAAAGTTTCGATTTTTACATGTATTTTAATGGAAAAATGCTTATTTTAGCAAAATGTTTTTTTCCCTCAAAAACGCTATGATAGATTTGATTAAAACTTTTATATTTTGACGATCAGGTGTACCGAATCAAAAGATTCATACCCACGAACTAGAAAGATTAAGGATTCTTCGGCTATACAGCATGTTTTTGAGGGTGTTTTTGTACCCCAAACATTCAAGTAACATATGTAAATCATCATTTCTTAGTAAATAAAATCAATAGAGATTTTTATTCAACTGCTACGGTATGAAACGACTTTCCAATAAGTGGAGTAAGCGTACATAGCAAGAATGTGTTTTGACCTAATTTTAGGGGATGTTTTACCATCCCTTAAACAATGAGTTTGAAGTTCCTAACGCATTAATCAATAACGAAAAATAATTTTATTCTTAAATGCATGAAGCTGCTATTTTATGACAGAAAATAGTCGCGTACAACCCTAAAAACTTCTTAAAGCACTTTCAACCCCTCATCAGATATAAAACTCACCCAAGCTACCCCTAAATATTTTTAAAATTCAACAAAACCAACCTAATTCAAAAATCCGCCCAGTTTTTGCTGATAATAATTTCAATTGATGCCAAAGGGGCACACATAAAGTCTCAACCCTTCAGCACATGTAGAACTCACCCCACCCACCCCCGAATATTTTAAAAGTTCAATAAAATCACCATAATTTCAAAGTACACCAGGATTTTTCTGAAAATGTTCTCAGTTGATGCCAAAGGGGCAAAAAAATGTTTCAAAACCTCAGCACATAGAACTCACCCCAGTCACCCCTAAATATTTTTAAAATTCAATACAATCATTTTTCATTAAAATACATGTAAAAATTGGAACTATGATAAGTGCGTATTTGAAAACTGTCCTTTCATCTTACTTTTTTGAATTTTTAAAATATTTAAAAATATTTAGACTTGGATGAGTTCCACATGTACTGAGGTGTTGAGACTTTTTGTGTGAACCGTTCGCATCAATTGAAAAAATTATCATCAAAATCCTGTCGTATTTTGGAATTGGGCTGTTTATATTGAATTTTAAAAATATTTAGGGGTGACTGGGGTGAGTTCTACATGTTCTGAGGGGTTGTGACATTTTTGCGCCCCTTTGGCATCAACTGAAAATATTGTCAGAAAAAACCTGGCGTACTTTGGGATTAGGGTGATTGTATTGAATTTTAAAAATATTTAGGGGTTACTGGGGTGAGTTCTATATGTGCTGAGGGATTGAGACACTTTTTTGTCCCTTTGGCATCAACTGAAAACATTATCAGAAAAACCTGGCGTATTTTTGAATTAGGGTGATTTTATTCAACTTTTAAAATATTCGGGGGTGGCTGGGGTGAGTTCTACATGTGCTGAAGGGTTGAGACTTTATTTGTGCCCCTTTGGCATTAATTGAAATTATTATCAGCAAGAACTGGGCGGATTTTTGAATTAGGTTGGTTTTGTTGAATTTTAAAAATATTTAGGGGTAGCTTGGGTGAGTTGTATATCTGATGAGGGGTCGAAAGTGTTTTAAGAAGTTTTTAGGGTTGTACGCGACTATTTTCTGTCATAAAATAGCAGCTTTCATTCATTTAAAAATAAAATTATTTTTCGTTATTGATTAATGCGTTAGGAACTTCAGACTCATTATTTAAGGGATGGTAAAACATCCCCTGAAATTAGGTCAAAACATATTCTTGCTATGTACGCTTACTCCACTTATTGGAAAGTCGTTTCATACCTTAGCAGTTGAATAAAAATCTCTATTGATTTTAGTTACTAAGAAATGATGATTTACATATGTTACTTGCATGTTTAGGGTACAAAAACAACCCCAAAAACATGCTGTATACCCAAAGAATCGTAAATATTTCCAGTTCGTGGGTATGAATCTTTTGATTCGGTACGCCTGATCGTCAAAATATAAAGGTTCAGTCAAATCGATCATAGCGTGTTTGAGGAAAAAAAACATTTTGCTAAAATAAGCATTTTTCCATTAAAATACATGTAAAAATCGAAACTTTGGACAAGTGTTTGTCTAAAAACTGTCTATCTTTCTGACATTTTTCTTTGGAATTTTTAGTTTGCAGGTTCGAAAATACAAGAAAAATTTTTTTTTAGAATTTTTTATCATAAGGCTTTTTTCTGTACATTTGGTGCGGGGTCCTTTTGAACCAAAAATGGAATAATTCAATTTTCAACTAACAGATATCATTTTTCAATTTTTCAACATTTTCGAACCAAAAAGGATAGTAAGAAAAGGAATTTTCAGCATAATAGTTACCTTTTTCAACAAAAGAGATAAATTTTCAAATAAAATGATGAATCTAAAAGCGAAAAATTCATTTTCCACTAAAAAATAGAAATTTTGAACAAAAATGGAATGGTTAAATTTTCAACCAAAAGAATTCAATTTTCAACTTAAAAAATGAATCTACAACCTGAAAAAAGTAATATTCAACCAATTGATTCAGCTTTGATCCAAGTAGCTGAATTTTTATTTAAAAAAGATAAATTAGAAAAAACACGTAATAGTTACATTCGCCTTATCGAGTTGAAAAATCTTCTCTTTTGGCAGAAATTTTATCTTTTTTGGTTGAAAATTCAACTTCTCAGTTGAAAATTAATCTTTTTGCGTGAATTATGAAACTATTTTTTTGAAAATTCAAATATTCGATTGAAAATTATCATCTTTGTTAAAAATTCGAATTTTGGAATTGAAAGTGTAAGTTTTCTGTTAAAAATTTGTCGTTCTGGGTGGAAAATTCAACAAATTGATTGTTTTTATTCCTTCTTCACTGAAAAATCTTTTTTGGTTGAAAATTCAACTTTTTTGTTGAAAATTTGTCTTTGTGATTTGAAAATTCATTTATTTTGGTAGAAATTTCATCTCCCTTGGTTAAAAGTGCAACTGCTTGACTGAAAATTAATCTGTTTTGGTGAAATATTATGGTTGAAAATTAGTTTTTATTTTGTTAAAAATGCTACTACATTGGCGGAAACTTTATCGTTTTGAAATGAAAATTCAACTATTCAGTTGAACGTACATGTTTTTTGTTGAAAATTTGTTTTTGTTTTTTTGTTGTTAAAAATCCATTTTTTGTTTGTTTAAAATTCAACTATTTGGTTGAAAGTTGAACAACTTTATTAAAATTTCGTTTTTTTTTTGTTGATGAAAATTCATCTAAAGGATTCAGAGTATTCAGTATTCCAAAAATTTGCTTAAAGCTGAACTATCTGTATCCATCTATTTTGATGAAAATTGATCTCTTTTGGTTGAAAATTGAACTTATCCATTTTACGTTCGAAATTTCTATTTTGCAGCTTAAAATTTAACTATTTGGTTGAATTTTTAACTTCTTTGTGAAAAATATATTTTCTTGGTTACAGATTCATCATTTTAGTTGAAAATTCAATTTCAAGGTTAAAAATTCAACGTCTTTGCTAAAAATTCTTTTATTTTGGTCAATAATAATTAATATTTCTTCTACTTAAAATTTAACTATTTCAGTTGAAGATTCATCATTCTAGTTGAACATACATCTCTTTTGTTGAAAATTTAACTATTTTGTTAAACATTTGTTTTTTAACTGAATTTTTTTTTAACTGAAAATTTAATCATTAAATTTTTGGTTGAATGATTATTATAAATTTACAGAAACACTTTTAGAAATAAATAAATTGAAATCTGGAGCCATAGAGATTTATGTCTCAATGTAGGACAATTATAATTTTTCTCCAATCCTGAAATTCAAAATTTTGTCAAACATTCCCTGTTGGTCCTAGGAAGTTGTAAAAAAAGAATATATGAATGAAGTTGTGTAAAAATTAATATTGTATCCGCGAAAATGGATTATTTTAATCTGATGTTAGTCGATCAGTAACGACAGCTCTAACGAAAGGTTTCTGTTACCGACAAGTTACCGACATCGAGACCATTCCACAGCTGAAGTGGTTCATGTCCGTGCTAAGTTTCTAAAACAAGCCTGCCTAAAGTGGAGAAATCGACTCGATTGCCAGACAGGATTTTTCTACCTCCACTACCCTCTGCTCATTTGAGGTCTGTTTCAACGCCAGATTCCTGTTACCGTCCCGGTGACCTCAGAAAATGTTGTGACGTCATTGGGGCCTTTCGAGAACAATCTAGAAACTTAGCACGGACACGAACCACTTTAGGTTTTTAAAAAAAACTTTAAACCTTCAGACCATTTTATTTATTTATCATTTTTTTTCTGTGTACATCATCATTCACTCAAATGATTTTCACATCACGTTTTTTTTCCTGGGTAGTCGGACGGAGAATCCTAATTGCAGCGAAGGAAGGCTACATAAATAGATGTTGAGCAGACCTTCGTTTTGTAGCAAAAAGGACCGATATTTATTTTCTGCAAAAAAAATCTCTCTTTGGCGCGTTAATCGTATTTACGCGCTTTATGACAAGCTTGCTCGTTCATTCATGCGTCAGTCTGGAAACCCTCGTTATGGCAACTTTGTAATTAGTAGTGGTGCGTAAAATAAATCTTCAGCATGCGAAAACATTGAAGGATATTAGGGGCCATCCATAAATTACGTCACACATTTTTTTCTTTTTTATTAGATGAGGGGGGGGATGTTACGATCTGTCACATTCCCCCCCCCCCCAATTAAATTTATACGTAATATTTTGAACAAATCAACTCTATAGGAAACCCATGTATCCAAAATATTATTTACAGTAAAAGATTTAATAACGTACTCAAATAATCTTACTCAAATTTTAAAAAAATTCTAGAATATTCCAGGTTTTCAGGTATTTCAAGATTATCCAAGTATAATTTTCGATTCAAGTATGTCCCATTTTTTTAAACAATCGACTCAGAATATGCACCTACACAATTTATTGAGTTTATTATAAATAATGTTTTTTTTTTAGTCCTTGTGAATATCTAAATGTGTAAAAATAACAAAAAAGTACAATTCATATGTAAAAGTAAATAATTTTTTTTTTGTGTTATCAAAAGTAACTTTATTGTAGGATAAGTAATTTCCTAATGGTAAATATTTCTAGGGATTTAATGAATATGTTTCATTTGGGGAGCTTTGAGGAGTTATGTTTCAGGATACTCGTTAATATATTATCATTATCGAATAATCAAATAAATTAATAATAATGAAGAAATAATAATTTTTTGGAATTTTTTCCAAAAGCCCATGAATTAAAATACTATTTGAAATATTTTTTATTTTATCTTCGTAGTATTCAGTGCATATTTAAGATATAAATATTATTAAAAAAAAAAAGATATTTTCCAGGAAATATATTCTTTTAAGTATAATAATGTGAATACCATGTTAAATTTAATTTCAAATTTTTTAAATTCCTAACATTTCAAGTAAAAATATTGCGTTTCCAACAAGGCAGATGAATTTTTGCCCAAATAGTTGAATTTTCAACCCAAAAGATAAATTTTCTACTAAAAAAGATAAATTTCCCACAAAAATGGAAAAGTTAAATTCAAAGTTGACGAATTATTCTTTAACAGAAAAAAAGCGAATTTTCAACAAAATAGATACATAAAAAAGATAAATTTTCAACCAATAATGGAATAGTTGAATTTTCAGCCCAACAGAACAATTTTCTACTAAACAAGATAAGTCTTCAACAAAAATGGAAAAGTTAAATTTAAAGTTGAAAAATTATTTTTTAACAAAAAAAAAACGAATTTGCAACAAAATAGTTCAATTTTCAACTAGAGTAATGAATTTTGAACTGAAATTATAAATCTTAAAGTAGAATAGTGAAGTAATAAACCAAAAAGATGAATTTTCAACCATGAAGATTAATTTTCTACAGAAAAACAAGATTTTCCCACAAAATAAATGAAAAAGATAATTTTTCAATCAAAAGTGGAATAGTTGAATTTTCAGTTAAAAAAATTAATTCTCAATTAAAAAAAAACGAATTTTGAACAAAATACTTACATTTTCAACCAGAAAGATGCATTTTCAACAACATAGTATAATTTTCAATCTGCAAAATGAATTTTTCACCCAATAGTTGAATTTTCAACCAAAAAGATAATTTTTTTACTGAAAAAGATAAATCTTCAACAAAAATGGAAAAGTTCAATTTGAAGTTGAAAAATTATTTTTTAACGAAAAAAAGAATTTTCAACAAAATAGTTCAATTTTTAATTAAATTAATGAATTTTCAACTAAAATTATAAATCTTAAAGTAGAATAGTTGAATAATAAACCAAACAGATAAATTTTCAACCATAAAGATTAATTTTCTACAAAAAAAACAAGATTTTTCCACAAAATACATGAAAAAGATAATTTTTTAACCAAAAATAGAATAGTTGAATTTTCAGTTAAAAAATTAATTCTCAATAAAAAAAAATGAATTTTCAACAAAATACTAACATTTTCAACCAAAAAGATGCATTTTCAACAACCTAGTTTAATTTTCAACCTTCAAAATGAATTTTTAACCTAATGGTTGAATATTCAACCAAAAAGATAATTTTTCTAATAAAAAAGGTAAATCTTCCACAAAAATAGAATAGGTAAATTTGAAGCTGAAAAATTATTTTTCGACCAAAAAAATACAAAGCTTGCTCTATGAGGAAGCAAAAACCAAACAAATTTTCAAAAAAATAGTTCGATTTTCAACCAAAGTGATGAATTTTTAATTGAAATGAGAAATCTTAAACTAGAATATGTGAATATTACACCAAAAAGATGAATTTTCAACCAAGAAGATAATTTTCTATGAAAAAAGGTAAATTTTTAATCGAAAATGGAATAGTTGAATTTTCAGTTGGACAAATTAACTCTAAAAAACGAATTTTTAACAAAATAGTTATATTTTCAACTAAAAAGATGAATTTTCAAAAACCTAGTTTAATTTTCAACCCGCAAAATGAATTTTTAACCTAATAGTTGAATATTCAACCAAAAAGATAATTTTTCTAATAAAAAAGGTAAATCTTCCACAAAAATAGAATAGTTAAATTTGAAGCTGAAAAATTATTTTTCGAACAAAAAAATACAAAGCTTGCTCTATGAGGAAGCAAAAACCAAACAAATTTTCAAAAAAATAGTTCGATTTTCAACCAAAGTGATGAATTTTTAATTGAAATGAGAAATCTTAAACTAGAATATGTGAATATTACACCAAAAAGATGAATTTTCAACCAAGAAGATAATTTTCTATGAAAAAAGGTAAATTTTTAACCGAAAATGGAATAGTTGAATTTTCAGTTGGACAAATTAACTCTAAAAAAACGAATTTCTAACAAAATAGTTATATTTTCAACTAAAAAGATGAATTTTCAATCAAAAAACGTTGAATTCATCGAAAAAAACGAATTTTTAACTAAGAAAGATTATTATTAGACTATTTTACTATAAAAGAGGACCCTGTTTTTGCATAAATTACATAAATTTTCAACTGAAAAAGGTAAATTTTCAACCAAAATTAGAATAGTTACTTTCCCGGTTCATAATTTTCTATGAAAATATCCATGATAAAACCTTCTAAAACTTTCAATAAAGAATTTCAATATTTGAAATTCTTGTTAAAAATATAAAGTTATGTTATTTGATGAATGATTTCAGAAAATTGAATTATCAAATTATCAAATTCAAAATTATGCTCTCAATTTAAAAAAATTTCTTTGGTTGACAAAAATGGGGGTTTGTTGCGATAAAAAATTTTTCTTCAATTTGAAATGATTTTCATAATTTTTAAGTTATTTTTGAATGAATGCAAAAGTTATGTTGAAGAAACGGTTTCTTTGATCTGAAACTTTTATTTTTCTGAGTGATTTTTAAATTATGAGTCTTTTCGATGTTTTCTATTTTCGACATTTACGATTCAAAATTGGCTTATTTGTTAAATTTTGAATGTATATAGTTTAAAGTCATGAAATTTTAAACATATTTTTGAAATAGGTCTAGTGATAGTATAATTTAGTAAGACGTAATTTCGTATATTTTTCTAAAATTTGAATAATTCAATCTAATAGATTTGCAATTTAAAAATCTTTAATTTTTAAAATTTATATTTTTAGAATTTTGAAGAGTTACAATTGAAATTTGCTAAATTAAAAAAAAATAAGAATCATAAATTCTTCAATGGTCAAGATATACAACCTAAATGTATGTAATTTTAAACGTTTTTTTTTAATAGTTTAATTTTGAAGACGCAATTGAAAATTCATTAATTCGGAATTTTTATAGTTGAACATTATATTTTAGATGTTTTTTTTTGTTGGGAATATGTGGTTCAATTTTGAATATTTACAGTATAGAACTTCTTTAATTTTCAAGATTTTCCATTGAAGACTCTTCAAGATTTAATATCTATATTATAAAATGATACAATTTTGAGTGATTTCTTTGAAAAAGTTCAATATTTAAGATTTAGAATTTAAAATTTTTAATTTTTCAGTATTGATCATTTAAATGTATTTAATTTTATACATTTGCACTTGAAAATTTAATATTAACTGTGCGTAATAGAAAATTATGCAATTTTACATCCTTTTTTAATTAGCTTAATTTTGAAGATTTATAATTGGAAATTATGTAAGTTTGCAGATTTAAAATCGAAATTTAATCAATTTTGTATATTTACAATGCAAAGTTCTTCAATATTGTAAAATTATGAAGCAATTATCAGAAGTTTTGTGTTAGAAGGTTCTGATGGAAACATCGCGCTACAAAAGTTAATAATTAAAGTATAAATTAACTGTTTCTAATTTACTACGTGTTAAAATCAAACCATCAGATATTTTCGTTTCGAAGCAGAGTTTGATCAGGATGATAAAATTAGTACTATATTTTCAGCTCCGGGTAATTATTGTCCGAAAAACCGCAGGTCATGGCAGGAGATTTTATCGGTGTTCCATGAAATGACCGTGGGTGTATACGGTTGATAATTTAATTTCCCACGTAGTTGATTAGTCCATCAATCTACGTGCATTGATCAAATTCATAGCTTATAGCTGAAAATGTCAAAGTGTGCTTTGATTTTAAAATGAAAAAATCCAGAATATTTTTATACTTTTTCACACCTTACAATTCAGAACTCACATTATATAACTCACAACTCACTACTTACAACTCACAACTCGCAACTCAGAACTCACAACTCACAAGTCGGAACTCACAATTCACAACTCACAGATTCGATCGAGTTCATGGCTTGGGGCTGAAAATATCAAAATGTTCTTCGATTAAAAAAAAAATAAAGAAGATTTGTATAGTTTTTCTCGCTTACAGCTCACAACCTACAACTTCGATCGAATCAATAGCTTGTAGCTGAAAATGTCCAAATGTTCATTGATTTCAAAATTAAAGAATCCATAAAATTCGTTTAGTTTTCCTTGAATCACAACTCACATTTCACACATCACAACTTATAACTCACATTTCACAACTTACAACTCACATTTCACAACTCACAACTAACAGATTCGATCGAATTTATAGCTTATAGCTGTAAATGTCAAAATGTTCTTTGATTTCAGAATTAAAGAATCCAGAATATTCGTTTAGTTTTTCTTAACTTCCAACTCACATTTCTCAACACACATTTCACAACTCACATTTCATAACTCACAATTAAGAACTCACAGATTCGATCGAATTCATAGCTTATAGCTGCTAATGTAATGACTCACAATTTCATAACTCACAATTCACAACTCACAGGTTCGATCGCATTCATAGCTTATAGCTGCTAATGTTATAACTCACAATTTCATAACT
>CAKNYM010053485.1:206642-257974 GCA_932195095.1 Andricus curvator
ATAGCTTATAGCTGCTAATGTCATAACTCACAATTCACAACTCACAGATTCGATCGAATTCATAGCTTATAGCTGCTGATGTCAAAATTTTCTTTGATTTAAAAATAAAAGAATGCAGAACATGCTTAAGGTAAATGTACCTATCATGAAACAGTTTGACAAATAATTCCATTTATATATAACTTATAAGTATATTTTTGAGTACAAATTATTATATTAATAGGTATGAAAGTTAGGCGTTTCATCTATCAAAAATCAAGTATAGTTCTAAAGTTTTAAACACTAAAAAATGATTTTAATTATGTATCCTCCTAACTCGCGAAAATTGACTGCCATTTATCCCAGTCAGAAGACTTGATACCTATAATTTGTTTTATCTCGTGTATTCACAAATTTCGATCATTTCACATGTGTAAAACGAATTGATTTTCAACAACAAAAAAACGGATTTTCAACAAAATAGTTGAATTTTCAACCAAAGTGATAAATTTTCAAATAAAATGATGAATCTTCAACTGGAATAATTGAATTTTAAACCAAACAGATAAATTTTCAACCAAAATGATAAATATTCGACTGGAGTGGTTGAATTTTCAACCAAAAATATGAATATTCAACCAATAGTTGAATTTTACAAAAAAAAAAAAGAGAAAAATTTTCAACAAAAAATAGAATAATTAATTTTCAATCAAACAGATCAATTTTCAACCAATGTGGTGAATTTTCAACTAAGATGATAAAACTTCAACTGGAAAAGTTGAATTTCATACCAAAAAGGTGCAAAAAATTTCCACCAAATAGTTCAATTTCAACATTAAAAAGATCAATTATCAATCAAATAGTTCAATTTTCTTCCAAAAAAGATAAATTTTTAATCAAAAATAGAATAGTCAAACTTTCTGTTTAAAAAAACTAATTTCTAAAAAAAAACACGAATTTTCAACAATATAGTTCAATTTTTAAATGGAATAGTTCAATTTTCAGCTAGAAAAATTGATTTTCAAGAAGGTAGTCAAATTTTCAATCAGAGATGAATTTTCAATTAAAATAATGAAACTTCAACAAAAAGAATTAATTTTTAACAAAAGAGTGACACTTTTAACGAAGGAGTTGAATTTTCAACTAAAAAAGATGAATTCTCAACGAACAATGTAATATAATTGAAATTTCAACCAAAAAAGATTTTAATTTTAAATGAAAAACAGCTAAATTTAACTAAAAAAGAAAAATTTTCAAGAATAGTTGAGTTTTCAATTAAAAAATACTTTTCAGTCAACAAAGAAAACAAATTTAAAACAAACTGATGAATTTTCAAGGAAAAATATTAATTTTCAACTAAGAAGAACGAATACTCTACAAAACACGGGAAGTTATTATTGAGTGCAATAAAAGAAAAAAAAACGTAAAGGGTATTTAGCCTAATACTTTATTTACACTTCACTTTGACCAAGTTTCTTAAGTTTTCACTTTATCCTTTATGGGTTTTCCTTCTTTTTCATCCACCTAGATAGAAATTCATTCCCTATAACAAACATTTTTGAGCAAAAATAAAATTTAATTCACTATATAGATAGATAAACGTTTATTTTTTAGCCTGCTGGCCTTAAAAAATTGACTTGCTTACATTTCCATTTTTTACAGAATTTTCTTAAAACTAACCCTTAAAACTAACATCCTTCCACACCTTATCTCTAACGCTGCTCGCTCTTATCCCATTGCCTTCCTCGCTTCGCCTCACCTCGCACGCATGTCCCTACTTTCTTGGTTTGCCTCGTATTACCAAGCTCTGCCTCCGCGGCTAATCCCTAACACTTATCTACTATTTACAATATATACATTTACTTATATTTGCTTCCTCCTCTATTTACAATCTTTCCTTCTCCATTCCTCTTCCTTCTCTTCTTCTCCATCTTACCCATGACCATAGTGGTGGCACTCCCATGTATAGTTTTGAAGGTATTATGTTTTAGTGTCCGGGGGAACCACTAGGTGGCGCTGAGAGTCAGTACAATGCAATGCGCATGTGCAACTATAATATTTTCAAATATTTCGAAATCTCGAAATTCGAAATTAGTCGAAGTGTCAAATTGAATTTGTTGTGTTAACCTTGTTGTATAAAATTTTCTGCAAGTTTTGTTGTGTATCTTGTTATACGTACTGGCTGTACTATTTTGTGATGATGTAGGGAAATGTGTTGATTGGTAATTATTGAATTAAAAAAAATAAAGTACCATTTGCTTGATTTGAGGATACTTTGTTGTTTTCAGAAACAGTAACAAATAAATTAAAAATGATATAAATAAAAGTCTTTTTGAGATATTAGGAGGTTTTTTTCTTCAAGCAAAGTTTATCGCTTATAAAAATTTCTTTGTTAGAGAAATAAAAAATATTATTCTAAGACATAATCTCAAATGTAAAGCCAATTAATCCTTTTTTATTACAACAAATCATACTTCTAGTATTTAAATATATATTTTACGTATGGAAAATATTTGTATATTTATCAATTTTGATAATTTTGCAATTTTATTTACACGAAATTAAGTGAAATTTAATATTTACGAGAATTTGGGGGAAGCAGAGTTTGGAAACAATTGCTGTCAGGGATTTGTAGGTTCATTTACTTATAGTGTCCGGGGGAACCGCTAGATGGCGCTGATTTGGAAGCCAAGTCTTCAAAACGATACATGGGAGTGCCACCACTATGCCCATGACTCCCTTCACCCATGTCACTGCCCTTTTGTCCCCCCTTTCATGCATCAATACCTCCATGCTTATCCCACTCCTTTCCACCTCTACGCACTCCTCCAACCAGTGCTCCACTCTTGCCTCCCCCTTCCCAAAGAGTTCACACATCCTCTTTTCCCTAGCGAGCCAAAACCTATTAAAACCCTCCATGCACCCACATCTCATCCTCGCTATAAGCTCCTGACTTCCTTTCTCTCCTTTCTCACACAAATATTGCGCTCGCGCCCTTGGAATAATCCACACATAGTTCCCAATGAACCTTGTCTCTCTTATTCTCTCTTCTCCTGCTGTCTTCTTTCTCTCCATTCTGTTTTTTTTTAATCAACTATATATATAATATACCTTCCTTCCTCCCTCATGCATCCTTCCCAACCCCTCTCCTGTTCTCCTCCTGCAACCAACACTCCCTATCCAGCTTACTTCCCCCCTCTTCCAAAAATTTCTCCTCATATTTACACGCCCGACTCCCCGCTAGAATCCCTACACTCGTTCTCCCCGTCTCCCTCCTGACATACAAACAACTCACAACCCACAAATGACAAATCAAAACGCAGGGAAGTGAGGGGAGCGGAACTGGGGGAAATGAGACGAAATGTAGGGGAAAGTGTGATAGGGGTGGGGGGGAGTAGGAATGGAAGAAGTCGTGCAAGGGTGCAGAAGCAAAGGTTAAAGTGTGGGGATGGGAATTTGACGTGGAGAGGGGAAGTAGGAGAAAGTAGGGTAAGAAGGGGCGGAAAAGTAAGGGAGGGGGAGATTTGAACGTCCTATTCAAGTCTTGATAGGTTACGAA
Organism: Andricus curvator; assembly: GCA_932195095.1. Taxonomy (NCBI): domain Eukaryota; kingdom Metazoa; phylum Arthropoda; class Insecta; order Hymenoptera; family Cynipidae; genus Andricus; species Andricus curvator. The sequence goes on from CAKNYM010053485.1 coordinate 210,181, forward strand.
ACGCGTTTTTGTAGGCGCAAGGTGCCTAATTTGACTAGCTAATTTACAAGCTTTCTTTGAACACAATATTTCAGAAATTAGTCAACAACCAAAGCAATGGTCTAAAAGACTATGAAGTTAAGAGAGAGGAAAATTTGATATGCTCTCTCCCAGTTTCTGAGCTGGAAAATAATCAAACTGGGAATGGGAAGACGCAAGAAGAGGTTGACTAAACTCTTCTCAATTTTTTCTCTGGAGGCACTCTTCTTTGCATAACTCTTTCATCTTTCCGCTCACCCTTCTATATGGAAACTTTGTGGTTTGGGTTTGATAGCATTACCTGCGATGTGAAACGCTTTTGCGCAGCATTCCCTTTGGCCTTAGAGTGAAAGGAATTTTCCAGAATCAATCGTTTTTACTTTTCCGCATTTCTTAAAAGAGTTAATTACTGCATTAATAATATTCCTTATATTAAAAAGGAATCTCTATTATCATTAGAGAATTACAGAAATTTTTAACGTCTTTTCAGACTAGATGGAGCTATGAATTAAAATTTTTTTAAATTATTTCTTTTCTGAAAAAAAGGGTCTTCTCATTCCGATCGGCTGGGATTCGAACCACAGAACTTCTGATTTCCGGTCAGGTGCTTTTCCCATTAAGCTACTAGAGAGATCGAGAGAAGAAACTTTCTTTCAGAAAATATACAATATATATATATATATATATATATATATTTTTTTTTATTGGTTCCTTATATTGGTCATTTTTATATAATTTGAGTTTTTAAGTCTTCAATGTTTACTGAAGACTGTATTTTTAAAATATACTAGCATCAGCAATCCCGCGCTATGCGCGCGTGTAGATTTCATATTAAAAAGATTTTTATTTTAGATAAAAACAGTTGAATTCATCGAAAAAAAAACAAATTTCCAAACAAAATTGTTAAATCCTCAAACAATAAAGATTATCTTTCAACCAGTTGCATAATAACAAAAAAAGATTAAATATTTTCCAAATTTTCTACAAAAAAGTTCACTTTCCATCAAAAACAATAAGTTTCTACCAAAAAAGATAAACTTTCTACTAAAATGATGAATCTTAAACAAAAAAATTACCTTTCAAAAAATTAGTAGTTAATTTGAATTTTAAGTTAATTTTAGTAGTTATTTGTTTTTAAGGTTGTATAAATATAATTTTTCTACGATTTTTGAAAAAATTCAAAATTGTTTTGGAAAATTTCAGATATGTCATATCAAAAAACCTTAAATATTTTCTAAAATAGACGAATGTTTTACAAAAGCGTTAAATTTTTACCCCAAAATATGAACTTTCCACATGAATTTCCTGCCAAGAAGATTAATTTTCTACCAAAAAGATACATTTTTGAACTGAAATGTTGAATCTTCATCAGAACAAGTCAATTTTTAACGAAAAATATAATAGTTGATAATTGAACTAAGAATTATTAAAAATTTGTAATTAAGTAGATTTTAATTCATCAAAAAAGACGAAATCTCCACAAAATAGTTGAATCCTCTGCCGAAAAAACTTAACTTTTAAACCAAACTGTTGCAATTTTAATTAGAATAAAAACATAAAATTTCTACTAAAATAGACGAATTTTCATAACAAAAAGAAGAATTTTCCCCTAAAAAAGATTTTTCAGTCAAGCAAAAAAAAAATTTCAGACTAATTATAATTCAAAGGAAAAAATAATGTTCAATACAAAATTAAAATTTCGCATAACTATATATTTTTTAGGTTTTTTGTTTATTTGCTTTAGGGTTATATAAATATAATTTCTCTAGGTTTCTCAAGAAAATTCAGAACGATTTTTTGAAGATTTCGGATATGTTGTAAAAGTATCTAGAAAATTTCTAAGTAATTTATTTTTCTTTTACAAAATTTCATGAAATATTTGAGTAAGTTTGAAAGATATTCAGGACTTTTTGACGCTCTGAGAAAATTAAATAATATTTGATTGATTTTTGAAAACCTTTCAAACTTTTGGAATATTATTAATGTCTTCAAAACATCTAATACATATTCCTAAATAGCTTTTAAACCGATTAGAATTTTTTCTAGAATTGTCTTAAAATATCTCGGATTTGTTTTTGGCAATTTTGGAAATATTTGTAATGTTTTAAAACCTTTCTAAATATTTTCTTCAAATTGATTTTTTTAAATGAAGAATCACTTCAAATATTCCCAGAAAGATTAGGAACATTTTTTCATCATCATGAAACCTTTCAAAATCTTTAAAAAACTTCAAAATATTAGTTAGAAATCTTCAAAAATCTACTTTTTGTTTCAAAAATTTTCATATTTACAATTATTTTTCAAATTTATTAAAAACTTTATAATTTTTTTTACAATGATTCGAATTTTTCTTAAGATTATGAAAAAATTCTGCAAAATTAAAAAAATTGCCTGCAAATCTTTTTGATTCTTTTTTAAACATTTGGAAACCTTTTGGAATGTTTTGAAATCTTTTTAAATATTCTCTGAACAACATTTTTGTAGAATAACAATTAATTAAAAGTTTTCCCAGAAATTTGAAGAACTCTTTCAAAACCTTTTAAAATGCATAAGAGCATTGTAAATTTTTAGTTCGAAATCTTCATAAATCGAAATTTTGTTTTAAATTTGTTCAAATATTTTAAAGTTTAGAATTATTTTTGTATCATTTCAAAACTTTTAAATATCTTTTGAACATTAATTTTTTTTCTTAACATTTGCAATCTTGCAAAATTGAAAAATTTGGCTTAAAAATCTTCGACATTATTTTCTGAATTTTTAGGAAATCATTTGAAATTTTTTTAAATATTTCAAAATATTTTCTTAAATTAATTTTTAAAAATAAAGAATGAATTTAAATTTCCCCTGGAATATTAAGAAACAAATTTATTATATTAAAACTTTCAAAATCTTTTAAAATTGAAAATTTAATTGTTCTAGCTGAAGATTTATCATTTTAGTTAAAAATTCATCTTTTTGGCTTAAAATTCAACTATTTCAGTTGAAGATTCATTCATTTATTTGGTTTAAAATTTGTTTTGTTTTTTTGCTAGAAAATCAATTTTTTTAACTGAAATGTCTTATTTTGTTACAAAATTATCTTTTTTCGCCAAAAAATCAACAATTTGGTTGAAAATTTTCCCTTTTTTAGTTAAAAATTCAACTATTCAGTTGAAAATTAATGTATTTTGCTGAAAACTCGTCTTTTTAGTAGAAAATTATCCTTTTGCTTGAAAATTCAAATATTTGGGTTAAAATTAATTTATGTTGTTGAAAATGTAATATATTTATTTCAAAAGTTAGCATTATTCAATTATTTAATAAATCGATGATGCTGATACATATATTTGAGAATATCTTGTGATATAATTTGCCGAAGATTTCTAAATGAAAAATATTAAATGAATCCCTAGAAACTGAAAAACCGTTATTTATGATAAACTCGTGTAATTGTATGCATATTCCGAGTCGATTGTTTTGAAAAATGAAAAATATCTAAAGTGCTCGCTACTATGAAAAATTATTTATCGAAAAAAATTAAGAGAAACCTGAAAAAAGCTGGAATTTTCAGGGAATTTTTCTCCAGGATTTAAGTAGACATCCTGTTATAGAGCTTCCAAATTTTATTTTGAAAATATGATTTTTTCACAGATACAAAATTAAAATTCGTAAAAATTTACAAAAACAAAGTGCTCGGAAATATTATTCAGACTATGACAAAAGAAATGATTTATCCAATAGCTTAAAATGTGCAAAAAACAAAACTGAAAAGCTTGATTTAAGTTTAATAATTAAAAAGTTTCTGAAAAGGAAGGTAAATTACTATCAGATTTCCAAATGAATTTGTAAGGAATGTTTTTTTTATGAATTCATTAAAATTGAATAAGACATCTTTCGACCATCAGTTTTTGCCCTACACATTAGGATTTTTTTTAATCGCAAAATATCGATTTTTCGAAAAATCCCTATGTAACGCATTTTCGGGATTATTTGTATATCGCAATTTTCGTAACATTCGAATTAAAATTAATTTTGTGTCTACTAAAAGTAACTTTTCTCTATTTTTATCCAAGCTGAACTTGATTTCAATATAATTTTCACGATGCACAGTTTGCATTACAAGACAAAAACGTGATCAAATGGACAATGTTTTTTTATTTTTAGCCCAAACTCTCATTCTTCTATTCAGATCGAAACAATTAATAACAATATCTTGAATGTCACTAGCCGTTGTATAGTTTCAATTTTGTACTTCCCGCCGCCGCGAGAGCATGTCTGACCTCGCAGCACGTCTGCTATGAGACACTAGGTGGCAGGACAGTCGTACATCACGAACAGCTGTCATACCAAATTTTTCAATGAGTATATTGTGTATATTTGCAATTGTTGTTTTGCCTTTTAACGTAGGTATTTTCTATACAGATTTATCTCCGAATCACATTGATAAAGTAATCTGAAAATGTTACGAAATCGTCAATGTGTGAATAGGCGTAGTAAATTTTGCTATGTATGTAGTGAGTGTGTATTTGAGGAAAACAGACGGAACTGTACTCCCTTATTGCAAAGTGCATACGAAAACGATTTTGGGTTCAAAATGATTAATTGGGGTAAGCCTTGGTGAGCGAAGACTCTCGAAATCTTCCTTATTCTATGCCTGCAATATGGAGAAAACAGAAAGATCATGTGAATGACTGTTACTTTTGTCTAACTAATTTAAAAGGATTTTCATCAAAAACAAAAGATCGAATAAACTATCCACAAGTGTCATCAGTTCCGAGGCCTGTACTTGAAGTGCCCGTACATACAATAACTCCTTCACCAATGCGAGTAACAACGGCAGATTCACAAGAGTTTTTTGAAAGTCAACCGCTCAGTTTAGAGCACTCATCTTTTGACTTTGAATCGAATTAACAAATAAGAATTAAGCAAACTGAGCCAATCCGTTTGAATGAAAAAGAACTAAATTATCATATCCGTGATTCAACTCTTTCTAAATCTAAAGCAGAAATATTAGCTTCTCGCCTGAATTATTTTTCAGAAGAAAATAGCTTTTTGTTTTGAAACGATATCGAAGGGCTATTTTTCGAACTTCAGTTTGAATTTGTGGTTGATGAATGGCGTCTTTTTATTGACTCTAATAAAACAAGCTTGAAAGCTGTACTTTTGAATAATGGTAACGAAAAGCCATCCACACCAGTTTTTTATGGTACGCAAATTAAAGAATGCTATGACAATGTGAAAATTTTATTAGAAAAAATTGATTATGATAAACATAAATGGAATATATGTGGGGACTTCAAAATAAGAAGTATTCTTCTGGGTCTACATTTAGGCTACACTAAGTATATGTGCTTTCTATGTCAATGGGATAGCCGAAATAAAGCAGCACACCATACACAAAAAATATGGCTACCGCGGATAGAAATGATACCCGGACAAAAAAATGTTATTGCACAACCCCTTGTTGATTCTCAACATTTTTTCTTACCGCCATTGCACATCAAATTAGGTTTGGCTAAAAGTTTTGTCAAGGAACTGATCAAGCAATCTCCTGAGGATTACTCATTTTTTAAAGAAAATTTTCACATATTAGTGATGCAAAATTGAAAGAGGGCGTATTTGTTGGACCTGAGATTAGAAAGCTTATGCTTGATGCGAATTTTGAAAAAAAGCTTTCAGACATACACTTGAAGACTTGGAAATCAGTAAAAAACGTTATCAATAACTTCTTGGGAAATAAAAAAGCAGAAAATTATCCATTGTTGGTGAATGAAATGTTATAAAACTTCAAGAAAATGAAGATTAATATGTCTGAAAATCCATATGTTGGTTTCTCATTTAGAATTTTTTCCTGAAAGTCTTGGAGCAGTAAGCGACGAACATGGAGGAAGATTCCACCAGGATATAGCCGAGTTAGAGAAAAGGTATAATTTCCAGAAAGAGTGCAAATGTGTTAGCAGATTATTGTTGTTCTGCCCTCGCAATCAATGACATTTATATACTATGTAATTTAATTTATTTTTATTATAGAAAAAATACTACTTTTGATCGACATAAAAGTGTACATTTTATTCATTATTTCAATAGAATAAAAAATTTTCTGAAAATTAAAAAAAAAGCCTAAATTTAATAATATACCTCTAGCCTGTGACCTTATTAGGTTATTCAAACTAAATAAAGAAAGTAGGATTGGGTAAAATTGAGATCAAAACACAAGAAAAAGTGAAATTCAGTATAAATAAAACTAATTATAGTTTAGTTCTTACGAAAATCGGGATATGCAAATAAACGAAAAATGCGTTAAATAGGGATTTTTCAAGAAATCGATATTTTGCGATTTAAAAAAAATCCTGATGTGTAGGGCAAAAACTGAGGTCATTTTCGTTCTCTACGGCTGAAAATAGATATAAAAATCATATTCACTTCAATGAGACATCCCGGGCCCAAAATTTTGTTGTTCAGTGCTATTTAGCATAGTATTTAGATAACTTTACATTTCTCGTAAACCTGAAATTTGCAGACGTTTTTTTTTTAAACGATAATCATTGAATGAAGAAGAAAATTTGCAAAGCCGTTTCTAAAATTTTAGCTACGTAAGAAACGGATGATCCCTTAATGCGAATTCTGAGATTTTCTGTTCTTTTTTTATGGAAATTGGTGATTTTGATCCTTGGATTTTCGGTTCGTTGGCAGTTTATTTTGCAGACTTTATCACCACCAGTCAAAGAGAGGGATCAACATTTCTAGAAAGAACGTTTTCATCAGAGTACAAAGGGCTCTTTTAACCTGGAAATATATTTGATTTCGTCGGAAAGTTGCGCTGAATCTCAGTGAGATCTCCAGCGAGGGATTTCGCTTGAAGACTTAACTGGCTTCTTCCTGGCTATCAGTAAAATATACGGATGATTCACCAAAAAACAGACTACTTTCCACAAAAACACCTTTTTTGTGAAAATTTTTTCAATCGTTTTTTTTTTGTTTTAGTTTACTTTATCATATGTGACGTGGAACGAAAAAACCAGCCTTAGGAACAGAAAATTTTCCAGTTTTGATTGATTCTAAATACTGAAGATTTCCTCTATTAACTAAAAAAATCCTCATTGCTTGAGGATCAAAATTGTATTTTCTGATGCTCAAAGCACGAGAGCCCCTTTTCTGTACCTGATTTTTGGTCCTAAGGCTGGTTTCTTCGTTCCATGTCACATATAGGGTCAATATGGATAATTGTGATAACGTTGTTAGTGCGATAAAGAGAAAATTTATAAAAAAAGCAAATTAATTTTTGTTGTTGGTACAACATGAATATTATGTCTCTAACTATCAAAAATATCTGCTGTCAATACTAATTGCTTTAGTTAATTATTTTGAAGGAAACTTAGTGGCTTTCAGTGAAAATTAAAAGTCTTGATTGTAGCATCTGATATTCAAAATACATTTTTTCCTACATAAAAGCTTCTTTTGTTTCATTTTTTAAGGAATGAAGGAAGATACTTTATTTTGATTTAATATTTATTGCTTGGCTTAAAAAATTACATTTTTTTTATTTTTAATTGCAAATTAGTACAGGATAACTGAATATCAGACTTGGGGTTAGCGTGCTAATGTTTTTTTTTTAAATTGTGAAATTCGAAAATATCTTAACAGTTCAAGTTAAGTGGAAGAGGTTATTGAATCTTGATTCTGTGATAAAAATTTGAGAGGATAATAATAATTATTAACTAAAAATTTTATAAATACATTTGGACAAACAAATCAGTTTTAATTCAATTTTTAAACGTAAGACTTAGAAATAGGTAATTTTTTTAATATCCCTGGAAGTTTCATGTCAGATTTAAATTTTTAGCGTGTACTAATATTCTTACAAATGGTGAAAAATTGATAAAAAAAATATTATAAAAATCAATGGATTTTGTATCTACGTTTACGAATTTGCCATTTCTTCGCGCACATTTTTGCGAACTGAAGAAGAGGAGGGTTAAAAGCCAAAGGTTCAGAAAATATTTTGGCAAAATTCAAAACAATATTATTCTTAAATATTTAAAAAAAAACTTTAAATAAATTCTAACCTTTGAATTTCGTACAGAAGTCGCGCCAAAAACCACGGTTGGTAACAGGGGAGGAGGTTGATGAAAGATTCATCTCTTTAGTTGAAAATTTAAATATTTTTTTGGAAATTTGTTTTTTTTTCTTGTAGAAATTAATTTTTCCAATTGAAAACTCAACTATTTTATTATTGGTTCAAAATTTATCTTCTATAGTTAAAAATTTAACTATTTGGTGGAATGCTGAACTTTTTTGTTACAGATTTACTTTTTTTATTGAACATTTATTATTTTAGTTGAAAATTCATTCCTTTGGTTACAAATTTAAATATTTAGTTGGAAATTTATCTTTTTTAACTAAAAATTCATGCACTTTGTTGGAAATTTGTCTTTTTTGGTAGCAAATTAGTTTTTCAAGTCTAAAAATAATTTCATCAGTTGAAAATTCAACTATTTGGTTTTTTTGAAGATTAATTTTGTTGTTGAAGATTTATCAGTTTAATGAAAATTCGTCCCTCTGATTGAAAACTTAACTATATTGTTGGCAAAAATTTTGTTATAGAATTAATTTTTCTAACTGAATATAAAGCAATTTCATTTTCGATCAAACATCCATATTTTCAATTAAAAACTGATCTTTTTTAGTCGAAAATTTAACTATTTGCTTGAAAACACGTCTATTTTGGTAGAAAATTAATCTTTTTTTGTTGAAAATTCATCTTTTTTTATCAAAAATTTAACAATATGGTAAAAACATAAACTATTTGGTTGAAAATTGAACTTTTTTATTGAAAATTCGTTTCTTTTTGTTGAAAATTTTCTTCACTGAAAATGTAACTATTCAATTTTTGGTAGAAAATTCAACTACTTGGTATAAAGATGAAATACTTTGTAAAAAATTATTTTGTTGTTGTTGAAGATTCACCATTTCAAAATTCAACAATTTTGTAGAAAATTAAACGATTTTGGTGAAAAATGAACATTTTGTTGAAAATTTATATTTTTGGTTGAAAATTCAACTATTTGGTTAAAAATTCATCTTTTTGTAGAAACTTAAACTACTTTGTTAAGAATGCATTTTTTGGATTGAAAATCCATCTCTGTGGTTGGAAATGTAAATACTTTGTTAAACATTAGTTTAATTCTTTGTTGAAAATTAATTTTTTTTGTCCGAAAATCTAATTATTCCATTTCTGGCTGAAAAGCTACCTTTTTTGTTTGCAAATTCAACTATTTGGTTGAAAATTCATCTTTTTTAGTTGAAAATTCAACTATTTCTTCGAAAATTAATCTTCCTTTTTTTTAGCTTGAAAACTTGAATATTTTGTTGGAAATCTGTCTATTTGTATAGAAAATTAATCTTGTTCGTTAAAAATCCATCATCTTGGTTCAGGATTCAACAATTTTGTTAAAAATTCGTATTTTTTAGTTCATTTAACTGGTTCAAAATTCGTTTTTCTTTTTAAATAAATTTTTTAAACTGAAAATTTAACGATTCCATTTTTTGTGGAAAATGTATCTTTTTTAGTTGAAAATTCATTTTTCTTCATTGTAAATTCTACTTTTCCGATTTTGACTTTTATAATTTTAATTGATAAAATTTCAAAATTATATCATTTTGAGAAATTTTAAGCTAGAAAAATTAATTTATACATTAAAATTAGTTTTGAAGTCTTTTTGTATATCCTTTTAGAAATTTGTTTGAAAAAAAATAATTTGAAAAATCTCTAGAAATCTAATAATAATATTATTATTTTGAAACTCGAATTTTCCCTACAATTTTTCAAAAATCCTGCGAAAGTAAAAAAAACTACCTTAAAATCATCCATGTTTTATATATTCTTTCAGAATTAATTTTTCAAAATAATAATCATTTCAAATCTTCCCAGGAAAATTAGGAATTTTATTTTCTTAAAACCTTGAAAGATCCTGGAAAAGCTTCAAAATTTTATTTCGAAACCTTCAGAAATCCAAATGTAGTTTTTTTTTTAATTTATAATAAATGTAAGTGATATTATGGAAATTTGATGCATAATTAACAATTAAACTATCTTAAATTGAATTATCAATTTGGAAAAACTTTGAGTTATTTTAAGAGATATTTACAAGTTTTGAGAAAATTCGAACTTAATTTAAAACTGGAAAATATTTTGAAAAGTAAAAAACTAAATTTATATTTTTGAAGGTTCCGAATTAACATTTTGAAGCTTTTCAAGGGTCTTTCAAGGTTTTAAGAGAATAAAAAAACATTCCTCAGTTTTCTGGTAAAATTTAAAATTATTTATTATTTTGAAAAAATAATTTTAAGAGAATATTTAAGCAGATTTAAAACAAACTTTTTTGATTATTAAATGGCTATTGAACAATTACTAATTTGGAAAATAATCGAGAAAGTTAAAAATATATCTAAAAGTTTTAAAAAGATTCCAAAATAATTTAAAACGTGAAAAGATTTAAAACCATTTAATACACAATGTGGATTTTTCAAGATTTTGAACACAACATTTAAAAGCTTTTCAAGCAATTTGAGAGGTTTTAAATGAATAAAAAATGTCTATCAAAATTCCTAGAAAAACTAACAATAATTTTTTTCGTTTGAAAATTTGACTTTAAAAGAATATTTAATAAGATTTCCAAAATTGTCAAAAAAGAATCTGGATGATTTTAAGGTACTTTTTTTACTTTAGCAGGATTTTAAAAAAATTGTAGGAAAAATTCTAAAATTATTAGATTCCTGCAGATTAAAAATTTTTTTTTTTTAAACAAATTTTCAAGAGAATATTTAAAAAGACATCAGAACAAATTTTAATGTATAACTTAATGATTCTAGCTTAAAAAAGCTTCAAGTATATAATTTGGAAATTTTATAAATTAAAAGTATAAAAGTTAAAATTTTGCAGTTTGAAGGCTTTTAATTAAAAAGTTGAAGAAGTTGAAAAGTGTTGAAAGCTTGCATTTTATACGAGTAAATTATTGAGCGTTTGAATTAACATTTCTTTAAGCTTTGATTTTAAAAGTTTAAAATTCAAAAGTACGTACTTTGACTGTCTGAATTTGCGGTTCACTTTTTATAAGTTGGAGAGAAAAATTTTTTATCTTCAAGAGTTCTAACTTTTTGATTTCAATTACCGTGATGAATTCTTTCTCAACTGAATAATATCTATCTTCAGTACAAATTTGTTCTTTTTCGACCTAGGATGGCAAATATTGAGAACATTGCAATTACATAATTTTAAATAACATATATGCTGTCCAATCGATTGCTATTTATTTTTAAAAAACTTCAAATTTAAGGGTTTTTGTTGCTTAATAATGATTATTTATCATTTTCTTTTAACATTCAAATATTCTTTTGAATTTAAAACATAGAAGCTCTTTTTGTAATAGCGATCATGTATACATGATCGCATCTTAATTTCAAATTATCTCATTGCAATATTCTAAATATTTGTTATCCTAGGTCGAAAAAGAACAACTTTTTGGCTGAAAAACATGTTAATTCCTGTAGATTATTGTAGTTTTAATTTTTTGTAAATTCTTGCAGAAAATTAAAACTACAATAAAATACAACAATGGGCATAAAAATAAAAAAAAGTAGAAAACTCGTCAAAATAATAGAAAAGAGTTGTACTTTTCTGTAATTTTGGTTGTAATTTATTGTATTTATTTATAGATTTCTGTAAAAATAGTTTCAGTTTTTTGTACAAATTTTTCCACCAGGGGATGTAGAAATGTTGTACTTTCTTGTAAAAATTTTTTCCACCAGCAACGATGACTCCCTTAAGACAATGTTGCATACTGTTTTTTGCTTCTTCTAATTTATAAAAATATAATGTTGAAGATGGTAAAATGACATACTTCAGACCAAAAGAATTCATTTGTTAGATCCTTTATTCCATTTCTCCACGTTTCGAAAACATATAGTTTTCCTCATCAGGATAAAAAGTTATTGAGTAAAAAAGTTTATGAACATCGTCATTGCAATTCAAAATATTTCGAATTTCTCCTTTTTCATTTTTCTGCAAACAATTCTGGAAAAAATTGAATATAAGAATTATTTTTTATTAAATATAAGTGTAACACAAAAGTGAGAAAAGTGAGGTTAAGAAATGTAATTGCTGTATTTACCTTTAAGATCTTCTTTCCCGGTTTAATTTTTAGTTCAAAATTATAACTTTATGTTAATTTTTGAAAAATTAGTTAGTAAGTTGTAAAATTGTAATTAAAAATTAATAATTTAGTAAAAACAGTTGAGAAAACATCAGAAACAAAACTGACGTTTTGCTCGCTCCATTTTTCAAAAGAGAAAAAGAGAAACATTAACAAAGACAGAAATAGCAATGCCGTATCATCAATTTAAATCAAAGGGTACTAAAATTTCTAAATAATTCTAATAACTAAAATTAAACAAAAGAATTAAAAAAATTAATTGAAAAATTATTGACAATCATTAAAAAATTTAAATGTTACATACTGCTGTTAATAATTAATTGAATGTAAGTAAAAAAATTACAATAATATAAAGAATTTAAGTAAAAATTCACCTATTTGAAAAATTGAGAAGATCAAATATTCGTAATATAAGTTATCTGTTGTAAATTTAAAATAGAAAAATTTGGTCAAATTTGTTTTTGTTACAAAAAATTTATTTCAAAAATTAATTTTATGTTCTTTTCATTTAAATTAGTTGCAAAATTAAAATTTTATTAATCTTCTAAATTAAAGAATCCAAGATTACATTATATATTGGACTATAATTATTAAGATCTGAAATTATATTTAAGCAATTATTACTATTTTTCTTAATAAAGAACATTTCGGCTATTAGTGTTTTAAATGCATTAGGTTCATGATATAAAACTGTAACATTTTCCCAATCAATCAAGTTTCAACCTGGTGTTTAGCTATTACTTTATGGTTTTTTGGATTTTGTCTCAAATTATCATGATGTTCTTTAATTCTAGTAGAAAGTAATCTACCAGTTTGACCAACATAACATTTGTCACAATTCAAACATTGAATTTTATATACTACATCAGTAAGTTGCAAATTATCTAATAAGTATTTTCCTAATTTTATAAATTTATCAAGTTTTGAATGAATTATAAATTTTGTTGTGATATTAAAGTCATTCAAAATCCTTTTAATTTCAACAGATAACTTTCCATGATACTGTTGGTTTAAAAATTAAGTTCCTGACTATATTTATATTAGTTTGATTAGATAAAGAATCTGTAATTGTTTTAATTTTATTAATAATATGTGTTTCCATAAATTCTGTTCGATAATTATTTAAATAGACAGTTTTTTTGATAAAATTAATATTTTACTTGTGCAATGATACATGTGATAATTTAAAAGCTCTATCTATAATATTTTTAACTATAGAAATTTTGTGTTGTATTGGATGGTTAGGAAAAAAATTTCAGTATCTACCAGAATAAGTATATTTACGATACCAATCTGTAATGATATCTCCAGAGTCAGTTTTTATAACTTCAATATTTAAAAAGGAATATAATTATTGCTCTCAATGTCATGTGTAAATTTAAGTATAGGATGATAAAAATTAAATTGATTTATAACATAAAGTAATTTATCTTTCGGTGAAATAATGAAAGTATCATCAACATATCTAAAATATGTGTGTAAGGAAAAATCTAAATTTTGTATGATATTGGATTCTAAATCTTGCATAACTAAATCAGCTAAGACTGAAGAAATGTGAGAAACCATAGGTGTTCCAAAAATTTGTCTGTAAAAACTGTTATTAAATTTAAATACTATTTGTTCTATTAAGAATTTTATTCCTTCTTCAAATTTATCAAGATGCCAATCTGTATAGATTTTTATGTTAATCCATCTACTCATTATATTTTGAAATTCAAAAGAATTTTTTACTTGAGATTTTGGTACTATTAAAGCTTTTTAAGAGAATGTTATCAAAAATATTAGCCATTTTATATGTCGGTGAATTTATTAATGAAACTACAGGTCGAAGTGGACAATGAGATTTGTGAACATTAGGATTTTTTTTTTTTTTTTTTTTTTTTTTTTGAGTATTTTGAACTAAAATATCTTAACGTAATATATCTTCGTTTAATAGCCATTAATTCGCAAATAATTTAACAGTTAAAATATTCTATTTTTTTAATCTTTCTCAGGGTTTTCATTTAGTTTTACATGTTCTAAGCAATTGTCCGGATGTGTGTGTGGATGTGTGGATGTCACGCTTTTTTGTGAACACGATAACTTGAAAATGGTCGCAGATAAATTGATGAAATTTGGACAGCTTATTTTCCCGACTAATATCTTGAAACTGACCGAAGGATTTCTGAAAATATTTGTTGAATTTTTTCTGAGCACTTAATAATATTTGAAAAATCGGTTTTTTATAGTAAAACTTTTTTCATTAACATAATTCAAAGTTGATGCAACAATATAAAATATTGCTTGGTTCGAGACGAATCGATTGACCTATAATATTAATATATTTTATTAAAGAGTAGGGAAGTTATGGTAATTTATATATTTTGAAAATCGGTTTTTTATAGTAAAACTTTTTTCATTAACATAATTCAAAGTTGATGCAAGAACAGAAAAGATGTGTTGATTCGGGTCGAATCCATTGACCTTCAAGATTAATACATTTGATTGAAGAGTAAGGAAGCTATGGTAATGCATAATATTTGAAAATACGGTTTTTTATAGTAAAACTTTTTTCTTCAACATAATTTCAAGATGATGCAAGAATATAAAAGATTCCTTGGTTCGAAACGAACCGATTTACCTATATTATTAATACATTTTATTGAAGAGTATGGAAGTTATTGTGATTTATATATTTTGAAAATCTGTTTTTTATAGTAAAACTTTTTTCACTAACATAATTCAAAATTGATGCAAGAACAGAAAAGATTCCTTGATTCAAGGCAAACCGATTGATCTATAATATTAATACACTTTATTGAATATTAAGGAAGTTATGATCATTTATAATAAATAAGTCATCTGCTCCAAACAGAAAAACTTTTTTAATTGACATAATTCAAAGTTGACGCATGAATAGAAAAGACTTTTTGATCCTAAGTTTTCAAATAGGGTAATTCTGACAATTTTGGTAAAGAAATCATAAAGCTGGGAAAGGGATAGAGTGTGACGGAACTTTTCCCATCCCTTTTCCAGCTCGAAAAATTATCATTTCGAATACAAAATTTGATTTGTCTGATTTGTCTTTGTGCTAAAAAATTTTTATTGTATTATTTTGTAGTTTTGCATTTTTTGTACATTTCTATTTTTAAATTGATCAAAATGAAGACTTTGGTATTTTTTGTAGAAAATCAATTGTTTTGGTTAATAATAGAACTGTTTGGTTGAAAATTAATCGGTTTTAGTTGAAGATTCAACAATTTTCTTGAAATTTCTTTATTGTTGGTTCAACCAAATTGTTTTTTATTTTAAATCATTTTTTTTTCTCTCAAATATCAACTATTCCACTTCTTGTTGATCTGCTTAGATTGAAAATTCAACTTTTTTTTTAAAGTTGAACTAATTTAACTGATTGGTTGAAAAAAATCCCTTGGAATTTTTTGAAATTTCTATTTTTCAGAAGAAATTGTGTTTTTAGCCAATCACTAAAGAAGTTTCAAAATATGTTTAAAGGTAAACTGAAAAAATAATTTCATTCGCGAGCAATTTCAGAAAATAGTAGCATCACCCGTGTAGAAATTGCCCCGGTTGGCCCTACTACAACAAGTTTTCTCGAAACCCAACCCCTGGTTGGGTTTCATGGCCAGGAACCGGTCGGTAGCCGACCGGGCTACATTTTTCTCGAATCACCTAGTCGTTTTTTTTGTAGAAATGACACATTTTTTAAGAGCCGTGACATTATCAAAGACGTCTTTACGGATACTAGATAAATTATTATCTGAAAAGTATAATTTAAAGATTTATTAGATCAGTAAAACAGAAACTAGCTTTTTTCAATTCTTAAAAAAAAAGATTTGATTTTTTTCCAACATTTCAACTTATTAAATCAAACTGTTATCGATTGTGCAATGTGCAACAGCAGATCTATTACAATTTTTATAATTTTCTCTATTTTCAGACAAGTTTTAGTCTGTA
This sequence comes from Andricus curvator, assembly GCA_932195095.1. Lineage (NCBI taxonomy): Eukaryota > Metazoa > Arthropoda > Insecta > Hymenoptera > Cynipidae > Andricus > Andricus curvator. The sequence goes on from CAKNYM010053485.1 coordinate 226,344, forward strand.
CACTTTCAAATTTACCGCCATGTCTGACGCCTTCTGCGCTGGCGTAGACACTTGTGTCATGCCCAAATTTGACCTAGCTTTCCTGTCAATAATTCTCTGCTCGCTGATTGGACATCAGAACGGGATCGTTGTTGAGGTTGATTCGTTGAAACGAAAACCAATAAAAGGAATTTATTTGAAATAAAGTACACTAGATTTAACAGTTAATGCTTCACAATTTATTAATAATGAGTCTTCACCATTACTGTATCAAATTCACAATTGTTAGTTTGTGGTTAACAAAAATAACTAATCACTTAATTCACCATTGTTTATAATTGTTTATAACGCGGCGTCCCGCTTCACGTTTAACAAATAAGCTTATTTTGAATTTTTCATGTATACATTAGTTTCAAATGAATTTTCTAAGTCCAAGCTTGATCAGAAAAATTCTAAGTCCAAAAGACCTAATTTTACAATATTGAGTGTCGCAGGTTTAGTATTTAAAATGCGGTTCGGAGATACAAAAAGCTGGCGTTTTTCCGTTGTGCGCGCCTTTTTATAAACTATATTTTGGGCGGAGTAATCTCCCACTTTACCGTTTCAGCCAATCAAATCGCTGACGTCATGAAATTTAATAGTCATTTTACCAATTAGAAATTAGGTTGCATGGCTTCGTCTATTAGATTTAAAACGCAATATGACTCATTCGTTGATTGACATTTCTAAACAACTTTGGTCCAAAGTCCAAATTGTGACCGGATGTTTACAATATGATTTCCTGCCGAAAGCTGTTCTAAGGCACTTTCTGATACTAAAAATAGCTCAATGAGTCATCCTTAGGAATGCTAAGAATCTAACCTATTTCTTATTGCGTAGTAGTTTATAAGTATTTCCCTGATAGCGAATCAAATCCATAATTCTAATTCTTTCTATTATTTCAGGACAGAGAGAGAGAGTATTAAATAAGAAGTATTACTTCTAAATTGTTCCTATTCTTTATTATAAAGTTATAGTTATTAGTTCAACTTTAAATTCTTATTTGAATTTGAACCAAAATCGATATATCGAATCGATACCTCGCTAGTCGATACTAGTTTCCGAGATACACTTCGTGTAACTAAACGTATATATTTTGCGGGCTCTAAGACCCCAAAATCTATAACGTAACAACTTCTAAGTTTCAGTTTCGAACCTCGAACGAGAATGTAGGCGTCCTGTCCTCGAAGTTCGCAAATAAAAACGCGATCCGTAATTAAAATGAACCGTATTTCAGTAATCAGTTCGAAAGCCCCACTTACTGCGTGGATAATTAGTATTTTTAATTAAATTATAGTGTTGTATATTCATTTTTTCCTTTCTTCCTTCCTAACCTCAAATCACCACGTGGATTCCAAAATAAAACAATTTCTAGCAGATTCTAGCATCAATTATTGAAACTCTTATCCAATTTCCTCACGACAATTTATTAACTTGATTTGTCATTTAAAGTTCACCGTATTCTTTACGATGAGCCGTAAAAGACAAAACGAGTTACCAATTTCTCGCCAGAAGCAACATTTTTTAACCGCTCTGTGGCCGGATTACCCGTCCGGTATGAAAGCCGGAATCCGACCAGTTTACCGTGACGTTTTTAGCCGGATCCCGGCAAGTATCCCCGGCCAGCGCCTGGCTTAAACTGGGGCTATCCGGCCGGCTCACTGTTACCATTCCTACACGGGCAGTGTCATTTTTTTCAAAATAGTAGCAGAATGGTTGCATCCCGGTTAATAAATCAAATTCCCGGTTATTTTCCGATTTTCTGAATTTCCCGGCCGTAGACACCCTGGTAAATGATTTAAAGGATAACAAATGATTTCATATCAATAACTGTAAATAAAAGTTTTATAAAGTAAATTCCGGAAACAACTTTGAATAGCTCTAATTATAATTTTTATAATGATTTGACGTGTATTACAAGTTACATGAATAAATCACTATTTCCAGATTTACATACTTGTTTGTCATAATGCATAACCGATGACTAATTTTTTACTAGACTAGATGACTAGTTTTCATTTAGTTTTTTATATGTTGTAGTATCATTTAATATTTCTTGCATTTTTTTAACATAAGATTCCTTTTTTTTCGAATTCCTAATTTTTCGAATCCATATTTATTTGTCACTGTGGATGTTTTTACAATATCATTTGTCCTGCAATGAACTAGTCGTTTTACGACGGAAAACACGATCGTGACATTTCTCGACATGCACACCCCCAGCCGTGGTTGGGAACCATGCCAAACGAATAAAGCGTCTCGACGAATTTTCTCCTTTGCAACGTTTTCCCCCATGTTGGGTTTCTTGCTCTGGAAATCCACTTTTTTCTCACTTTCTCTAGTCACCTATCTCGCTAACTTTTGACACGCAGAAGAATGAGGCGGATATGATTCGCGGACACATAGCTAGCCCGACCAAAAATAAACGGACAGCTGCCTGTATATTCTTATTTTCATAAAATGAAACGTGACTCTTGTCAAAGAGAAAAATATCTTGTTTTTGTTACTTCTTTTTGGTACAACTTAATTTAATTTTAAATAATGTTTTTCTGAAAAAAGATCTCCTTCTTTCGCTCCGCTAGGAATCGAACCACAGAACTACTGATTCCCGGTCAGGTGCTTTTCCATTAAGCTACCAGAGTTACAGAGAGAAGAAAGTTTTTTCAGAAATACACGCATTACTTCGCTAGATGGTACAAATCAAATTTTTCAAGGAATCTGTTAGAGAATAACAGAAAATATTTAACGTCTTTTCAGACTAGATGGAGCTATGAAAGAAAATTTATTTGAAATAAGTTCTGTGGTTCGATTCCCAGCGGAGCGAAAGGAGAAGATCTTTTTTCAGAAAAAAATTATTTAAAATAATTTTTCTTTATAGCTCCATCTAGTCTGAAAAGACGTTGAATATTTTCTGTTCTTCTCTAACAGATTCCTTGAAAAACTTAATTTAAGTGCGCTTTCAGTCTCAAAGCTAAATTTAAGCCTATTTTTGGTCTCAAAAGAAGACCGTAAGGGATCGTCCATATATTAGGTGACACATGGGATACTTCTCTGATAAAAAATTTAAATTTAAATCCGTGCCGATACATTAAAGACTAATATTAGCGACACACACAAAATATAGTTGCATTTTCAAGCAAATACTTGAATTTTCAATCTATAAAGATTAATTTTTAGAACACAGTTGAATTTTCAACCCGAAAATTTGAATTTTTGAGAGTAAAGTTTATTTTCAACCAAGCGAAATGAGTTTCATACCATCAAATATAAATTTTCAATCCAACGGGAGGAATTTTCATCCAAAAAATTGTTTTTTTGATGCAAAAAAATGGCTTAAACGAAATAGATGAATTTTCAATAGAAAAATTAAACTTTCAACAAAATAGTCAAATTTTTTACCAAATTGCTGAATTTTCAACCAAGAGATTAAATTTCCATAAAAATACGATGTTTCAAGAAAATACATGCATTTTGAACCAAACAGTTAAATTTTATACTGAAAAAAGTAAGTTTCAACCAAAAATGAGACACTTAAATTTTGAGTTTGAAAAATTACGTTTCATAAAGAAACGAATTATCAACCAGCTGAATTAAAAAAAGACAAATTTTTAACAAAATAGTGAAAGCCTCAACCAAGTAGATGAATTTTCAACAAAGAAGAATTATACTTTACCAAAATATACCAATTTTTAACAAAATAGTTAAAGTTTTAATCTAAAAAGTCGAAGATTTTAGAAAACAGTTGACTCTTAAATCGGAAAAGAAGAATTTTCAACCAGAAAAGTGATTTTCAATCAAGAAAGATGAATTTTCAACGAAATAGTTGAATTTTCAAGCAAAAAAAAAAAAATTTTCAATGAAAAACTGAGTTGTTAAATTTTCAGTTTGATAAACTAATTTTCAACAAAAAAGACGAATTTTCAAACAGTCAAGTTCAAATGAAACAGACGAATTTTTGAACAAATAGTTGAATCCTCAAGTAAAATGATGAATTTTCAACAAACAAAATTGTTTTTCTACCCAAATAAAAACATTTTCAACAAAATACATGGATTTTAGACCGAATAGATGAATTTTCAGCTTGAAAACGATAGCTTTGAACCAAAAATGGAATAGTTAAATTTACAGACAAAAAAAATAATTTTAAACCAAAAAACAGACCTTAAAAAAATAGTTAAATTTTCAAAGGATAGTGCATTTTTTAATCAAAAAGTGCAATTTTTTATTTAAAAGTTTATTTTTCTCACAAAATAAATGAATTTTCAACCCCAAAAGATAAATTTTGTAGAATAAAGTTCTTTTTCAGCCGAGAGAGATGATTTTTCTACCTTAAAAGATGAATTTTCAACAAAAAAGTTGAATTTTTTACCAACAAAAACAGATTAATTGTCAACAAACAAAATTGATTTTTTACCCAAATAGACCAATTTCCAACAAAGTACAAGAATTTTTTGCCAAATAGATGAATCCGCAATTTATAAAGGATAAATTTGATCCAAAAATAGAAGAATTAAATTTCGAGAAAAAAAAATTAATTAAAAAAAAAATGTCCAACACAATAGTTAAAGTTTGTAAATAAATAGTATGATTTTTAACTCAATTGTTTATTTTTCTTACAAAATAGTAGAATTTTCGAGAATAACGTTTTTTTCAGTCAAGGGTGATGACTTTTCTATCATAAAAGATGAACTTTAAATCCAAAAGGCCGAAATTTCCCGAAAATAGTTCAATTTTCGTCAAAAAAGATGCGTTCATCAAAATAGTCGAATTTTTTACTAAACACCTGAATTTTTTATCCAAGAAGAAGTATTTTCTACTGAAAGACGACGTCTCAATAAAGTACATGCATTTTCAATCAAATAGTTAAATTTTAAGTTGAAAAAAATTACGTTTAAACAGAAAAAATAAACGAATTATCACTCAGTTGAATTCAACGAAAAAAAGTAGAATTTTTAACAAAATAGTTAAACAGTCAACCAAATAGATGAATTTTCAACAAAATAGTTAAGGTTTTAAGCTAAAAACTCGAATATTTTGGAAAACAGTTAACTTTTAAATCGAAAAAAAAAAAATTTCGAAAAGAAAATTAATTTTCAATCTCGAAAGAAGAAGTTTCAACAAAATAGTTAAATTTTAAACCAAAAAAGATTAATTTTCAACCCAAAATGCAATTGTAAAATTTTAATTCAGAAAAAACTGACTTTCATCAACAAAAAAAATAAATTTCCAACAAAATTAATGATTTTTTCACATTCTCATCCTAATGAGAAGGTATTGGTTTTATGTTTTACAAAATTAAAAAATTCCATTTTCCACCAAAACTATACGAGATATGAAAAAAGTCTTTGGAAGCAAAATTGTTCATATCAAAAAGATGAACAAATTTTGTGAAAAACTATTCTTTGAAAAGTCACATATAGTAAGTAAGTAAGTAAGTATACCATTAAGCCATTTCCCTTTCAGGGTAGGCGTGACATATTATTCGTTTAAATCAGGAAAAATGCTAATAAAAATATATAAAAATTTCATTTTTCCGCTGAGCTAGGCAAGATAGAAACAAAAATGAAAAAAAATTGTCCATCTAAAAAAGATCTACAAATTTGTTGTTAACCGTTTTTTCATGGGACGCGTAGTTTTTGTTTTAATCGTGAAAAATCGCATCACAAATAAACAAATTAAATTTTTGGAGAAAATACAAAGGGTAAAATAGAATGTTTAATAACAAATTTTTTTTGAATTAGATTAAAAAATTTCCTTTTCACCTTTTTTTCACGAGAAACGTGATAAGAATGTGTTCGTTAAAGCCGAAGGAGCTTTAACAAAAGAGAATTCACAATCACTAAATTTCAGTTGTGGGCATTGGGCAGATTTTTTGAATGATCAATTATACAGAAAATTTTATATGATTTAATAGAGTTTATCTTTTATTTGTTTCAGGTAAGTTTCTGCTTTAGATAAAATGATATCTAATTATGCGGCCTTCCGGTAAGAAGAAATAATTTATTTATTGTTATAGGTGAATGCGACTCATTTTCCAGGAAAGTAACAGGATAAATTTTTTAATGGAATTTACAGCACATCTTATATTTTTGAACATTGTATATTATTTTGAGAAGTTCCTTTTAATTATAGCGAGAAAATTTCAGTAAATTAAATATCAATACACCATTTTTTTAAAGTTAAATACAATTTTTTTTAATTAGCAGATTATCTTTCTCATTGACAAAATGAGACTCACTCCATGTGGCACAATCTAATATCATACTTTCAATGTTTGTTCAATATTTAAAAAAAAAAGAAAAAAAAAAAAAAAACATCTCCAAGGAATTTCCGGTTGAACTATTCAACAATATCTCACCACGTTTTTTGAACTTATTTTTCACATAAATGTATGTTTCGTGATATTTGGTCGACCTATTTTAGTCAAAAATTCATCATTTTAGTTCAAAATTTTTTCTTTTTAATTTAACCATTTCGTTAATGTTCATCTACTTGGCTGAAAATTTGGGCATTTTGTTGAAAATTTGTGTTTTTCGTAGAAAATTATTCTTCTTGTTCGAAAATTAATTGTTTTTTTTTTTTTTTTTTGAAACTCCAAGTATTTGGTTAAAAGTTAAAAAAAGTTAAAAAAAAGTTAAAAGGTTAAAACTCTTTTGTTGAAAATTAATTTTTTTTAGATGAAGATTCATCATTCTAGTTGGAAATTTATCTCTTTGGTAGAAATTTCATCTCTTTAGCTCAAAATCCAACTATTTTTGGTTGAATCTTATCTAAAGGGCCGTGTATAAATTACCTAGTTGAATTTCTAAACAAACAAGATGAATTTTCAACAAAAATGTAATAGTTAATATTTTAACCACGAAAATATTTTTATTGTAAATGAAAAACAGTTTAAAGATTAATTTTCAACCAAGAAATATTTTCCAGAAAATAAAGAAAAAAAACATCAAAAATATTGAATTTTTAAGCCAGAAAGACGAGCTTTGTACAAAACAGTTAATTTTCAAACCAAATAAATGAATTTTCAACTAAAATTATGAACCTTCATACAGAAAAATGAATTTTTAAGAAAATAGTTCAACTTTCAACGAAGGATTTGATTTTCCAACCTAAGGCGATTAATTTTCAACAACAAAATATGTAATAGTAGATATTTTAACAAAAAAATTTCGAGAAAATACATAGATTTTATACAAAGTAAATAAATTTTCAACAGAAAAAGGTAATTTTCCAACCAAAAATGGAATAGCTAAATTTTCAGTTAAAAATTAAGAAAAAAAAAAAAAAAAAACTAATTGCGAACCTGTTGAATTGAACGAGGAAAGATAAATTTAAAAAAAATAGTTCAAGCCTTAACCAAATAGATGAATTTTCAATTAAAAAAAAATCTTCTAACCAAATTGTCCAATTTTTAACAAGACTGTTAAGTTTTCAAGCTGGAAATTCGGATATTTTTGAAAAAATTTAAATTTTAAGCCGACAATGAAAATTTTTTAACAATTAAGTTTATTTTTAATAAAGAAAGATGAATTTTCAAGTAATATAGATACATTTTCAACGAGAAAAAAAAACGAATTTTCAGTCAGTTGAATTCAACTAAAAAAGACAAATTATTTCTTCTGGTTCTTCAGCAACGATTAATTGAAATAATCAACGCTGTCCATTTATATAAGACAATTTACAATTAAATTTTTTTCAACTGTAAAATAAATAACATTTTGATTGTCAACTAAAATATATGACAGAATTAGAAAAAAACTTAAAGATTTCACAGAATTATATGAACGTTCTTACTTGGAACAATTATGTATTGATGATAAAAAGTGGATCAAGCGATTTATTATTAAAAAATAAAATAATTGTCAAAATAATATTGAATTTTTTTAAATAAATTTTCGAATATACCAAATTTTATTAACTTTAGTTAAAAATGGGAAACATTGAATTCGAGAATCAGCTTTTTTCTTTAAAGTTTTACTGCACTGCCTTTTTGAATGCTCAAAATAACAATTTCTTTAAAATTTGCAGCTTGAAATTAAAATATTCAGCTTCAAATCAAAATTTCAATTTCGAAAGCTTGATAATAACAATTATTTATTTTTTAGTGCAGAAAATTAAATTTTCTTTTCACTTTTCAGATTTAAAAATAAAATTACTTAAAGTCATTAAATTTTGACTATCGAACACTTCGAAGCGAAAATAATATGATACTGAATGATTCTCTACGAATTTGAGAAATTTTTAAAAAATTTTTACGTTTTTAATTATATTTTCAATTGTACAATATGTTTTACTTTTGTTTGAAATTACTAAATGATAAAAGCTTCCAAATTTTAATTATCAACGTCGAACCTCTACAATTTCATCGAAAGTTTTAATTTAAGGGTTTTTCATTACTGGATTATTTCCATCATTAAAATAATTTAAAAAGAAAGCTTCGAAATTCTGCTTCGACTGATCCAATTAAAAATACTATGGAAATACAATCCAGTATATTTTCATCAATTTGCAAAATGTATCGACTCGATATTTTATTTAATTGAAGAATAAAAAGTTTTTTATACACAAATAGTTCATTACAAATGGTGATTCAAGTAATTTTACGGTTATTTTATGTTTAAATAAATTAAATATCAAATTAAAATTTTGTATAATCAAAAACAAATTGCCAGGGTACCGCTTCCTTTCGCATTTCAGTTTTAATTTTGTTTAAATAATCAATTTTCTTAACTTGAAATTTCTAAAGTAAGTGAAAACAGGGCTTTTGTACCCTCTTTTGATATTCGTATAATTTTATGGCCATTTTATGTTTAAATAAAATAAAATATCAAATTGAAATTTTGCATAACCAAAGAAAATCTGTCAGGTTACTGCTTTCTTTCGCATTTGAGTTTCTATTTTGTTTGAATAATCAATTTTCCTAACTTACAATTTCTAATGTAAGTGAGAACAGGGCTTTAGTACCCTCATTAGACATTAGTCAGGGCTTTAGTGCCCCGTTCTTGATTTCCTATCAATTTTCTATTTTATATCGTTGTCAGGGTTAAAATTGTTCGAATGTGATTAACAGAATTCCTTAAACAATCAGAAAAAGGAGATTTTTCAAGAAAATAAATAATTTCAATTTTTAACGCTTTAAATTCCTAACATTTCAAGTAAAAATATTTCTTTTTGAACAAAAAAGATTAATTTTTAGCCAAGAGGATGATTTTCTAGCAAAAAGACCGATTCTCAACAAATTAGTTTAATTCTCAATCAAAATAGTTTATTTTTCAACCAAAAATTGGCATTTTTAACCAAGAAATATTAAATTTTCACCAGAAGAAATAAATTTCGAGAACAGAAAGACGAATTTTGAACAATAGAGTTGGATTTTCAACCTAGAAAGATTTTTCAGTCAAGAAAGTAACAGAATTTTAGCCAAATAGTTAAAATTTCAAGATAAGAATATAAATTTTTGGCAAAAAAGTTATTTTTTAATTAAACAGTCGCATTTCCTACCAAATCGTCGAATCTTTAAGCAAAAAAAAAAAAAGAATTTTGTATAAAATAGTTGAATTTCTAACCCGAAAATATCAATTTTCAAAAAAAAGAAAGTAACTTAAATTAAATAGTTAGATAGTTGAATTTTATGAATATAAACATATATCGATTTAAAGAAAACGAATTCTTAACAAAAAAGTTAATGTTTAACAAAACATTTGAGTTTTTAAGCCAAAATGACGAATTTTCTACAAAACAATTGAATTTTTAACCCGAAAATATAAATTTTCAACAAAATAGCTAATTTTCAATCAAATAATTAAATTTTCAACAAATTAGTTAAATCTTTAACCAAAAAAATTAATTTTCAACCAAATAGTTATATTTGAAAACCGAAAATATGACGTTTTAACAAAAAAATTCATTTTCAGCCAAATACTTGAATTCGACAAAATAGTTGAATCCTCAACCCAAAAGATTAATTTCCAAAAAAATCAAATATGGACTCTATACAAAAAACTGAATTTTCAACCATACAGTTGAATTTTCAAAACAAAATGACGAATTTTTTACAAAATGGTTGAATTTTCGACCCGAAAATATGAATTTTCAACGATAAATCTAATTTTGAATAAAATAGTTGAATTGGTAGAAAAGTTCTTAGTTGAAAATTTAGCTTTCTTTGCTGAAAATTCATATATTTTCGGAAAAATTGTTTTTTTTTTTGCTTGATGATTCAACTATTTGCTTAAAAATGCAACTGATTTTTGAAAATTAAATTATTTTGTTAAAAATTCAACTTTTGAATTGAAAATTCAACTATTTGTTTAAAAATGTCATTTAGTTGCAAGGGCAACTGTTTGATTCCTAATTAATTTTATTTTTAAAAATTCAGATATTTTGTTGAAAAGTTTTCTTTTTAGGTCAAAAAATGAATTACGTGGAAAAAATTCAACTATTTCGTTTGCTTGTTAATTAATTTGTTAAAAATCTAATGTTTCTGTCAGAAAGATACCTTTTCTGTTAGAAAATTCAGCCGCTTTGTTAAAAATTCGTGGAAAAGTAGAAAAGTTCTTGGTTGTATTTTTTGCTCAAAGATTCAACTATTTTATTAAAAATGCAACTGTTTTGTTGAAAATTAAATAAAAAAAAAATTTAATGTTTAGTTAAACATTTGTCTTTTTGGATAGAAATTTCCTCTTTTTGGATTGAAAATCAAACTGTCTTCTAAAAAATTCGGCTCTTTTGTTGTAAATTCGGCTCTTTTGCTATCAAATTCAACTATTTGGTTTAAGTGCAACTTTTTAATTGATGATTTTTTTTTTTTTCAAAATTCATCCATTTGGTTGAAAATTCATCTTCCTACGTTAAAACTTCAACTATGTGGTGAAAAATTCAAGTATTTTGCTGACAAGTTAATTATTTTCTTAAAAATTTAACCATTTCGTCAAGAAGTTAAACTTTTCGTTAGAAAATTCAACTGCTAGGATAAAAATGTGTCTTTTTATATTGAAAATTCATCTTGTTTGGTAGAAAAGTTCTTGGTTGAAAATTCAGCTTTCTTGGCTAAAAATTCAACTGTTTTAAGAAAAATTGGTCTTTTTTACTTGAGGATTCAACAATTTGATTAAAAATGCTGTTTTTTTTGTTGAAAATTTAATTCTTCTGTTGAAACTTTAACTGTTTAGTTAAAAACTGGTTCTTTGGATAAAAAATTCGTACTTTTGGATTGCAAATCCTGTTCTCTGAAAAAATCGTTTCATTGACTTGAAAGTTCATGTGGTGGGTTGAATGTACAACTGTTTGAATGATAAATAATTTTTGTTTTTAAAATTCTTCGATTTGTATAGAAATTCGTCTTTTCGGGTCATAAATTCAGCCATGTAGTTAAAAATTAAACTATTTTGTTAAAAATTTAATTATTGTGTTGAGAATTCTATTATTTTATTAAAAAATTATATTTCTTGTTGAAAAATTCAACTGCTCTGTTGAAAATTTATCTTTTTCGATTGAAAATTCATCCCTTCTGGTAGAAAAGTTCCTAGGTGAAAATTTATTTTTCTTGTTTGAAAATTCAACTGTTTTCTAAAAAGTTCGTCTTTTTGGCTTAAAAATTCAAAAATTTCGTTACAACTGCAATTGTTTTGTTGAAAATTAATTGATTTTGTTGAAAATTTAAATCTTCAGCTGAATTCGAAAAATTTAAGAAAATGAAAAAATTCAGAAACTTTTTGGATGGAAAATTTGTTCTTTCGGGTTAAAAATCCAACTGTCTTCTGAAAAATCCATCTTTATGGCTTGAAAATTCAACTATTTGTTTAAAAATTTCACTATTCTGATGAAAATGCGTCTCTTTGCTCTGAAGTTCAACTATGTGTTTGCAAGTTCAACTGTTTGATTGATAATTAATTTTTTTCAAAAATCAAACTATTTGTTTTAAAATTCATGTTTGTAGATCAAAGATTCAACCATGCGGTTTTTTTAAATTAAAAATGTCCAGAATTAGGAGTGAATTAAAAGTATGTTGAGAACAAGATAAAATCATTGATCTTTTAAAACATCAGATTTTCCTTAATCGAAGATTTTTAAAGAATGATGAAAAACATGAGAACAAACATTATATTTTGATTCATCAACAAACTAATGTTCAAGAGCACAATTTAAATTTACACACGATTTTTTAAGAAGCAGATAGGGATCCTTGGTTTGTAAATTTGGCAGATATTCAAATTCCTGATGTAGTTACAGATATTCTCAGATCAGGTAAAGGTTTTAGTAATCATGTGATAAAAAGTAAGTCGAAACAAATGATGAAAATAGTCAAAGATGTTGAATCAAGTATACACAAAATTGCCATATTAGAGCAGCAAGATTTCTGAAACAAGGTTTTACAGTTGTCAAAGAGATTTTTTAATAAGAATTGTTTGCACATTAGTAGTATTGATCGTGAAATTTCTGAAGGTTTCATGATAATGAAAAGTTTTCTGAAAAACAACCCTGATAGGATTTGCATGAATGCTGATAAAGGCAATATTACAGTTTGTATGAAGAAATCATATTATATTAGCGGTATGGAGGATTTACTTTCCAATCGTGATAATTTTGATTTATTGAATGAAAATCCGTTAAAACATTCAAGAAGAGACACTTTCAAGATTCTAGACAATTGCAGAAAGAAAGGACTTTTAGGAAAAGATATAAGATGGACTGATAAATACCGAAGACACAGTCCTTGCCAGATTTTATGTTTGAGAAAGATGCATAAAGATGGCTATCCTTTGAGTATAGTTATTTCAAATACTAACACTCCCAAGGAATTTTTAGAACAAAACTTCAATTTGATACTTGAAGACTCCATTACAACTTCCAAATACAATATCAAAAATAGCTGTGAATTCAAAAAAAATTATTATTCAAAAAACTGTTCCTGATGACCATGTCATGATTTCTTTGGATGTTGCTGCAATGTTTCCGAGTATACCTCTTGAATTAGTTAAAAAGGCAATTTTAAATAAATGGGACAATATAAAAACACGTACTCGATTAAGACAAAAAGATTTGATTGAAGGGATAGTTTTTATTATGAACTCAACTTATCTTAAATTCGATGGACTTTTTTATAGGCAAAAGTATGGTACTCCCATAGGTTCAGTCATTTCTCCGATTTTAGCAGAAATAGTTATACTTTCGGTATGTTGATGACACCGTCATCTCTAGCAAAGTTCCAGGCAGTTATCAAGGCTTCTAATAGTTTTCATCCAAAACTTCAATTTACCCGTGAAATAGAAAAAAATAATAAAATCAGTTTTTTGGACATAGAAGTAATTGAAGGTCAGGATGGTAATATCATAAGCACTTGGTTTAGGGAAAGTACATATTCAGATAGATTTTTAAATTTCTTTCCGGCTCATCCTTTTCAAAACAAAACTGCAGTTATGAAAAACTTATTTGACAGAGCTCTAGGTTTGTCCCACATTTCATTTCACGAAAAGAATTTGAATATTGTTAAGAATATACTTTTTCTTAATCATCACCCACAAAAGTTAATTCAGAAACATATCACAATTAGAATTCAACTAATCAAAAACAAACAAAATAACACTTTATTTACAGATAATCACTAGGAATTGAGAAAATATATTTCTTTTAATACTTTTTTTCTCCCGTTTTTTGGTCAAATTTCGAAAACTTTTGAACTTATGTTGAAAAAATTTAACATTCATACTGTTTTCCGTATACCATTCAAAATGGATTCAATAATAACTTTTTGTAAAGATTCTATAAATAATGTTGTACATGTAGTCTCGACCTTTTATTTGTATTAAATAGTGAAGCAAGTCATGGAAATGAAGGTCAAAATAAAAGATTCGATCATTCGTTTTGAAACGTTTCGGTCACTGTTTTGGACCCTCATCAGTCAAAAAAGATTTATTAAGTCTGTAAAAACATACAAATAATGTAGAAAATATTATAAAACAGAATAAATAATAATTATTGAAAATTTAAATTTCAAGTAAAAGAAAGAGAATGATTGTCTCATAAAGAAGACCCTCAATTTTTAAATCTATATCAAGCAATAAATATTGATAACAGTGCAGAAAACGGAAGGGAAACAGAGAAACAAACATACTTGGTACAAGTTAAAAATCGAAGATGAAATCAAAGTAAAAATTCAACGGAAAGTAAAACACATGATTTAACATAAATAAAACATTAGGAGAAAACCAAATAAAAATATAAATAGATAAGGGCGAAAGCCCGACATCCCGCTTGGAACGTGAAGACGAGTGACTGAGCAACTGAAGGAAATTACGAGAATTCAAACAAAAAAACAGAAAGGGATGAATGGGTCTATAAAGTAGACTATAACTTTAACGACATGAAATTGAAAATTTTAATTTTGTAAGAGGTTTGTAAGCTTCGGGAAATAAATTGTTTCCATATCTAAGATCAACTGTATTTGGCACTTTATTGGTAAAAAAAGTTTTCAACTATTTTTCTAAGAGCTCTATTGTTCTCCAATGATAGAATTTCAAAATTATCCAAATCAAAGTTATAGCCGGTATCAATATAATGTTTAGTGAGAGCAGTATGAGCAGCTTCATCAGGATGGGAAATAGAATATATGTTCACGACTACGGGTTTCTATAGTTCTGCCAGTTTCACCTACATAAGAAACCGGACAAACAGGGCAATTGTATTTGTAAACAACTCCAGGAATTTTGTTTTTGGGAAGCCCTCCCAAAATTCATAAACCTGATACCCCCTTGAGGTTAATTGTTTCCACTATCAACGGGCCTTTTTACAAATTATCTGCCTTTTTGTCCAAAATTTTAAATAATATTATTAGAAAAAACGATTCACAAGTCGCAGATAGTTTATCCTTTGTAAAAAAATTAGGTTATGTCGTATTCCTTGTAATTATATCTTAGTTTCTTTAGATGTAGTTTCCATGTTTAACAACATTCCTACTCCTGATGTTCTAGACTGTGTGACTTCAAGATGGTCTGAGATTTCTGATTTTACTGACATTCCACTTCATTACTTTTTAGATTCTATTCAAATTTGTTTAAATTCCACCTTTTTCAAATTTGGTGGCTCCACTTATAAACAGAAAAGTGGCTTAGCTATGGGTTCCACCCTCTCAGCTGTATCAGCCAATTTAGTTATGGAAAAACACGAATCTCACTGTCACAAAAATGACACACAGTCAAAAATGAAAAATGTAGACGACATAATCACAGCTGTCCCTAAAGATAAAATACATACACTCCTTGAAAATTTCAATTCTTACCAACCTAATATTAAATTCACCATAGAAATTGAAGAAAATTGAAAAATTAGTTTTTTAGACACTCTTATTATTAGATGTAAAGGTTTTGTAAAAATTGATTGGTATCAAAAGAAAACTTGGTCTGGTCCTTATTTAAATTTTAACTCTCTTCATCCTAATTGCCATAGAATTGGTTTTGTCACATGTTTATTTCAGAGAATTCTTAGAATTTCAGATCCAGAATTTAGAATCAAAAACGTAAATTCAATCAAAGATACCTTAAAAGATAATGGTTTCCCAACCCACTTAATCAACAACTGTCTAAAGGAAGAAACTTTCCAATTATATAATACCGGATTTGTTTCTAAATCTAATAGAAATAAAAAAGTACCTTACATTGATCTCACAGTTTGCCATACATAAAAAGTTTATCGGAAAAAATTGAACAAGTTCTAAAGAAGCAAAGGGTCAAGATCAGTTACAAAGCAACCAATAGCTTCTCACACTTTTTTAAAAACCAAATTTCCGGAGTTGTTTACAAATACAATTGCGGTGTCTGTCCGCTTTTTATGTAGGTGAGACTGGCAGACCTATAGAAAACCGTAGTCGTGAACATAGATATTCTATTTCCCATCCTGATAAAGCTGCTCATACTGCTCTTAATAAACATTATATTGATACCGGCCATATCTTTGATTTTAATAATTTTGAAATTCTATCATTGGAGAACAATAGAGCTCGTAGAAAAATAGTTGAAAACTTTTTTATCAATAGAGTACCAAATACAGTTAATCTTAGATATGGAAACAATTTATTTCCCGAAGCTTACAAACCTCTTATAAAATTAAAATTTTAAATTTCATGTCGTTGAAGTTATAGTCAACTTTATCGACCCATTCATCACTTTCTGTTTTCTTGTTTGAATTCTCGTAATTTCCTTCAGTTGCTCAGTCACTCGTTTTCACGTTCCAAACGGGATGTCGGACTTTCGCCCTTATTTATTTATAATTTCATTTGTTTTCTCTTAATGTTTTATTTATGTTAAATTATGTGTTTTACTTTTTGTTGGATTTTTACTTTGACTTTATCTTCGATTTTTAACTTGTACCAGGTATGCTTGTTTCTCTGTTTCCCTTATTGACCTTCCGTTTTCTTCGCTGTTATCAATATTTATTGCTTGATATAGATTTCAAAATTGAGGGCCTCCTTTTATGAGACGACCCTTCTCTTTCTTTTACTTGAAATTTGAATTTTCATTAATTATTATTTATTCTGTTTTATAATATTTTCTACATTATTTGCGAGGGGTAAACCACTCTCAAATCAGCGAAATCACGTTCTGAGTTATATGGACGCCGTGCTCTGATTTTTCGATATTGGTGACGCTAAAGTAACTAAAATAAGGAATCTGTCTTATGAGCCTATTAGAATAACATCAACGCATGAGGCGATCATTATTGGTATCGTTGAAGTTACTCTATTTTTCTTGTAAGCTAGCGATAAGCTCGTTGTCGCTAGTGGCGCTAGAAGTGCCCAGTCCGATAGCTTCTCGGATGATTTTTTCCTTACAAGCTAAGAACCGTACTTTAAAGGTTCGTTGATACCTCGATTTTGACGCTAAGGGAGCGCTCACAAATTATCTAACGTTATTTTCGAACTTTTTTACGCCCCCCCCCCTTCTCCATGTAACAGACCGTAACATTTCCTTCGGACCCCCTCACCCCTGACCGCAGTTACGTAACATTTTTTGTATTATGTTTAAAAACATAGTGGACGTTTTCTAAATAAAAAAATCTGCCCGCTTCGCGGGCACATTCTCATCGCGCGCTGTGCGCGCGGCTCGCTTCGCTCGCAAGTTTCAGCGCGCCTAGGGCGCGCACCTGTTGGACCTGTTAGGTATTCATCTCGCGCTTCGCGCTCGATTATATATTTATCTCGCCCTTCGCGCTCGATAATGCATTCACCTCGCGCTGCGCGCTCGGACACATTTGTCGTCTAGGTTTTCACACTTCGTGTGCTCGCTATTGCGCGCTTCGCAGGCTAATACTCTCTTAGTAAGCTTCATCGTTATGACCTGCTTTTGGCTTAATTATGTCAGTTTTACATAAAAATAAGAACTAATTTACTTAAGGTTCTATCGACCTTAAGGAACACATTCTCATCACGACACTCGCGCTTCGCGCTCGATATTTAGTATGATCATCATGTGAACCTCGCGCTTCACGCTCGTTTCTGTTCATCGTATAATAGAAACCCAAAAGTTTGAGCGCGCTTGCTGCGCGCAATTTGGTCGTCGCGCTTCGCAACGTCCATATGTTCAATGTTCTTCAGATAAAAATGACTAAAGTTGTATTTGATTTAAAATGAAGAAGGTAATTCCTTTACTTCAGCGTATATTTCCGTATCTTTATAATAAATCCTACAATCAGAAAGATTTTTTTCCAACTATCTGAAAAGGGGAGAAAAAAAGTATTTAAGTCGTTTTTGGAACATATATCTTGCTTTTTCATTCATAATCAAACCGACCCCTTGACTACCATGTGATTCCCTATCTACTCCTGACCATATTTCAAAACCTCAATCAAAGTTTCAGTCCATTCCGAGGCTACTTTATTGTTTGTATTATTCATGTTTAGATTGTACACCCAACTACCACCTTTATGCGCGAAATTTGTTGTGCGAGTCGAAATCAGGCCCAAGTTAAGTAGTGATTCGTCGTATAGTGGAGAGTCCAGTTCTTACGTCAGTCCCACCAAAACTTCTGTTACGGGGGGAGGGGAAGGGGGGCGAGGACAAGGAATGGAAACCGAGAGAGTCGCAATTGGTTGATGTTTTATACTGAGAAGGTCACCAGCCTTCAGCAGCGTTGGATTAGATAGGAGTTCATATGTTTCCATCTGCGCATTCTCGGCCCACCTCTAAACGAGGAACCAATAACTCTTTTTTTTTAAATATATATATTCATTTCGTCTATTTGGAACATAGTTCTTGAAATATAAATGTAATAGTCGAATTTTTTCACAAAAATTATTTTAGTGAACAAAGATCAAAACGCATTCTGAAATAAAAGTCAGATTTTCAGTCAGAATAAATTGTTTGAATTATTATTATATTTTATTGTTTTAATCGTTAGAAATAGTATTGAGAACATAAAAACAATGAAATATTGTGAAAAAACACACCCGAGATGAAAAATAAAGTAAATAAGCAAAGTTTTGATGAGAATGTGCCCGCTTATCGGGCCGATTTTTTCACTGTTAATGTTATTTTTTACGAGTAAAACAAAAACTACACATCCTATCAAAAAGTGACTCATGAGAAATGTGTAGATCTTTATTGAATGCACAATTTTAGTCCAGTCATGATTTGTCGTATCTTGCATAGTTTGACCGTGAAATTGATTTTTTTGATTTTTCATTATTTCTTGTGCAATAAAAATATGAATTTTCGATTTTTCAAGAAAATTCAAAAAGTCGTTATGATAATCTTGTAGGACGTGCGAAAAGAAACACTTTTCCTATCTTGACTTTTTTTCGTATCGTGCGTTGTTTGGCCGAAAATGTTACTTTTCGCTTTTTTGGTGGGATTTTGAAAATGCTGTAACTCGGACAATTTTCTTTTTATCAAAAAAAGTCGTAAGGATAAATTGTTTAGATTTTCGAGCACTATAAGCGCCCGCACATATAATTTTGAAATTTGAAAAAAAGTGGTCTAAAAATTTTTGAAAATGCTCTAACTTTTTGAATTTTCATCCAAAATGGCTGGTTAACGAACTCGATTCCTCTTTTTGCCCCCTGAAACTGTGTGCCAAAGCACAATCTAATCCGATTAGTCTTTCAAAAGTTATCCGATATACAGACGACGACAACGACAACGACAACGACAACGACAGACAGACAGACACCGACGTAAAAACCATTTTTTCTGACTCAGGGGGCCTCAAAACATCGACATTTGATGGAATCCGCGAAAGTCATTTTTCACATAAAACCAATACTTTCTCATTATGATGAGAATGTAAAAAGGTTTTTCAAGATAAACTTTTGTATAAAAATGAATAAAACAATATCTTTATGTAACACTGAAGGCTTTTTAAATATTTTGTTTATTAATTCCTTAAAATATTTTTAGCTAACTTTAATTTTTCTTGAAATTTTAAAAAATCATTCAAAATGTAGAGAAATTGCCTTGAAATCTTCCAAATTTTCCTAGGAATTTTGAGAAAATTTGTTTATTCACTTAAAACCTGTCAAAATTATTTCAAACCTTCTAAAGTTTTGGTTTGAAATGTTTAAAGAAAAATCTGCATTTTTTAAAATCTTTTACAGTTTGAAATTCTTTTTCAATCTCTTAATCTTCTAAATATTTCTTTAATCTACTCGATTTTTTAATTTTTTAATCATACCAAATTGAAACATTTTTTTATAAATCTTCTACTCTTTTTCAAAATTTAAGGAAATCTTTTCAAATCAAAATTCCTAAAATATTTTATAAGTTTTTATTACTTTTGAATCGTTTCAAAACGGTAGGAATTTAATCTTCTTGGTAACTAATTTACCTCTTTGGTTGAAAGTTCATGTATTTCGTTGAAAATTTATCTCTTTTCGGTAAAAAAAATTAATCTTTGAGGTTCAAACTTCATTTCTTTGACTTGAAATTTCATTTTTTATTGAAGATTAATTAATTAATCTATTTTAATTTATTTATTTATTTCTTTGAAAATTTCCGTATTTTATTGAAACTTTGTATTTTGTGGTAGAATGTTAATCTTCTTGGTAACTAATTCACTTTTTGCTTGAAAATTCAACTATTAGGTTAAAAATTCCATTAAAAAATGATATATTTGGTTGAAAATTCATGTGTTTTGTTAAAAATTATTCTTTTTTGGTAGAAAATGAATCTTTTTGGTTGAAAATTCATTTATTTCGTTGAAAATTAGTTTTTTTTTAATTGAAAATAACCTTTTGCAATTAAAAATTCAACTAACGTTTTTGTCGAATTTTTTTAAATAATTTTAATTTTGTTTAATTTAATCTTTTTGTTGGAAGATTTATGTGTTTGGTTAAAAATTTAAATTTTTTGTTAAAAATATAGTTTACTTACCTAAAAACTTATTTCTTCAACTGAAAATTAAACTATTTTATTTTTCTTCAACAATTTAACTTTTTCAGTTGAAAATTCATCTATTTTGTTAAAAAATGTCCTTTTTTGATAGAAAATTAACCTTTTTGGTTCAAAATTATTCTTTTCTGGTAGAAAATTAATCTTTTTGGTTGAAATTTCATTCCTTCGGTTGAAAATTAGTTTTTTTATTGAAAATGTAACTATTTTGTTGAAAAATTATTTTATTTGCTTAAAAACTTATTTTCCTGATTGAAAATTAAACCATTATATTTTTTGTTGAAAATTTATCTTCTGGGTTGAAAATTCAACTATTTCATTACATATTTATTTTTTCGATTTTAGATAGATCACTTTAGTTAAAAGTTAATTTCTTTTGTTAAAAATTTAACAAATTTTTTTTAAATTATTTTTTTTACTAAAAATGTATCTATTCCATGTTTGTTATAAAATTGATCTTTTTTAGTTGTAAATTCACTTATTTTATTGAAAACTGGTCTTTTTTAGTAAAAAATGCAAATTTTTGTGTTGTAAATTCAACTTTTTTTTTTAAATTCGTCTTTATGATTTTAAAACACAACATTTTTTGTTAGATTCTTTTTCTTTGTTGATTGAACAATCTTTCTTGGTTAAAAATTCAATTCTTATGTCGAAAATTCGTATTTTTTGGTTTAGCAGTTTTTTTTATTGAAAATGAAAATATTTTTTGGTGGAAATATCAACTATTATATTTTTTGTTGATAAATAATTTTTTAATCAAAGATTTATCAGTTTGTTTGAAAATTCAACTATTTTGTTGGAAGTTTTCTTTTCCTTGATTGAAAATTAATTATCTTAACTGAAAATGTTATATTAAAATTTTACATTAATGAATGTTAAATTGTTTGTCAGTTCTTTTTTAGAGAAAGATTAAAAATGTTACGTACTCGAGTTAAAAATGCCCCCCCCCCCGCCCCCTATGCCCACATAACAGATTGTCACGAAACAAGAACCTCCTCCCCCCTTTTTAATGTTACGTAATATGTGAGCGCTCCCTAATCGAATCTTTTTTATTTCGTATGCCCAAAACGATTTATATACTGGCAATAAGAAGCTCATTTTATACATAGAAAAAAAAAATTCTATCGACAGCTACACTGCGTTAAGCAGAATAAAGCTATGCTTATTTTAACACCGTCTACAGATTTTTGATTTAAAAAATCATGATTTTAGAGTGGTTTACCCCTCGATTATTTGTATATTTTCTACAGACTTAATAAATGTTTTTTGACTGATGAGGGTCCAAAACAGTGATCAAAACGTTTCAAAAAGAATTATAGAATCTTTTATTTTGACCTTCATTTCCATGACTTGCTTCACTATTTAATCCTTTAAATAAATTTGAAAAAGGTGTTGTTGTTGACAAGGTCACTTGCAAGATCTGTAAGATGAATTACGTGGGACAGACTGGCAGACTTCTTAATACTAAGATGGAGGAACACAAGAGTGATGTTGCTTGGGGCGTTCTTATAAGAGTGTTCTTGCTAGACATACAGAAGGGTTTGTTGATGTTGACCATGAATTTGACTGGGATAATGTTGAAATTTTACATAGTGAAAGTAATGAGAGAAAGAGAGAATTCATGGAAATGCTTTATATTAAAAAACAAAATAAGTTGTCTATTAATTTAAAAACTGATGTGGGTAAATTAAAAAAAATTTATTCTAGTATGATTAATTATATTTAGCAATATGTTTTCATAAATCTTGACTTTCTCTTATTTCTGATGTGTTTCTTACGGATTTGTCTTTTGATTCACACTTAGATCTCAGGTATCGAGGAGATAGCGTCGTTGTTTCGTCGCTGTTCCCACCTACTCTAATTTTTCTTACCTTGATAAGGGTGCTGTATGAGCACCGAAATGTTGTTAAATATTATAAATTCTTTCATATTGTGATTCGATATTAATACAAATAAAAGAGACGAAAGAAATAAAAAAAGTTCTTAGGAATTGCAATAGGAGCATTTTGCATTAGTTGATCAAACTCGATCGTTGTATTCTTGTTTTATTTCCAGGAATCGTATAGTTTAACTGCTTCATTAAAGATTCGTCTTTTTGAACTAAAAATTTATCTTTATTGGTAGAAAAGTTCTTAGTTGAAATTTTGTCTTTGTAGGTTAAAAATTCAACTGTTTTGTCGAAAATTCGTCTAAATAACAGTATCCCAATAGTCAAAATTAATAAGTGCTGTTTTAGAGAGTAATAGAAACATTATCCAGGTCAGGTGCGCAAGTGGCAACTTGAACTCGAAAAAGGTCGGGAGGCACTTGGAAGTTCCGCCTGCATGTCGGGTATCGTTATTTGAAAACAGCAACCCAAGCAACTCCTTAAACAAACATAAGGTTTACTTCGTAAGCGCATTTCAACTTTGGCGGAAAGGTACCTGCGCCTGCGCCTTCTCCCACTGGCAGAGTTAATCGTTCTTGCTTGCGAACTTGCAAATTAGGCAGACCCCTCCGAATTCAAATTTCTAACTGACCCTTGCTAGAAGCCTCGTTTATTGTCGCCAAGTGCTACAACTGCGCCAAGTGCACAACTGCGTCCTTGTTTGGCAACTGTCGGTACTGGCAAAGATAAGCGCGAATAATCTGACGGCTCTCTGTGGGTTAAACGTTTCCAGCTAATGCAAATAGCAAGCCAAGTTCTGCCTTGTGGATCCAAGAGTATTCTTGAAAATAAAGTTTTAATTGTTTCAGCAAACGACCTCTAAGCCACTGGGATTGAAAAGGAGTCGTAAAATTCTATTTCTTCATTCGGGGTTAAGGGTAAATTTTATAATAGAGCAAAGTATATTTAAAAGAGAAAGAATGCTCATGGTAGGATTTACAAGATTGCGTAACACAAAAATTAATTTTAGAGGAAATAATTACATTTACTTTTGAATAGTTGAACCTTTAACTAAACGAGACAAATTTTTAATCAAATCGTTGAATCTTCAAGTCAAAAGATGAATTTTTTAGGAGATAGTTGAATTTTCAACCAAGAATGACGAATTTTCGAACAAAAAAGATAACTTTTTAAGAAAATAGTTGAATTTTCAACCTACAAAGATGAATTTTCAAGGCAAAAAGATGAATTTTTTTTAAGACAGTTTGAGTTTTTATCCAAAAGGACGAATTTTTTATCCAAAGAGATGAATGTTTGAGTGAAATGTAAAAAAACAACAAAATAATCAAATCTTCAATGAAAAAATTGCATTTTTAACCAAGTAGTTGAATCTTTAATACGAAGCGACGAATTTTCAACAAAGCAGATGAATTTTCCAAAAAAAAATTTAACTTTTTAATCAGCTAGTTGAATTTTTAACATATTAATTCAATTATCAGCAAAAATAGTTAAATTTATAACCACTTAGTTGATCTTAACAAAAAATTAATTCTGAATCAAAGAACCAAATACACCAGAGACTCGATAGATGAACAATCTCGGGGGTTGCCTGAAAATGGCCTTGTTAATATAACGCGTACAGCGAAACGTAAACAGGCAGGGCCGCCTGTACCGTTCCCATAATATTGCGCAATCTACTTGACTGAGTAGTATAGTGCATGCGTCCCTTCAGAGGCGGAGTCGCAACCGTCTCTCGCTCCGTCCCCTGAGAAACTGTAGGGACCAGCAATTCTAGGAATTCATATAACGCGTCCGATCGCGCGTTCAAATAGCGAGTCTCTGGTGTAGTTCAAATTTTAAGCCAGAAAGACAATTTTCAATCAAATGGATGCATTTTTAACCAAATGATTGCCCTTTCAACCGACAAAGATGAACTTTCAAATCAAAATGAAAATTTTCTTACAAAATGAATTTTTTGAACAAAATTATTAAATTTGAAAAAATATTTGAATTTTCAATACAAAATTTTACTTTCAACCAAAAAGATGATGTTTAAGCAAAAAAGAGGAAGTTTTAGGCTACAGTTAAATGATTAAACAAAAAGGATGAATTTTCAACAAAATTATTACATTTTTAACAAAATAGTTGATTTTTTAACTACATAGTTGAATTTTCCACCTGCAAAGATCAAGTTTCAAGCCAAAAAGATGAGTTTTCTAAAAGGCAATTCGATTTTCAATTTAAAAGGAGAAATTTTATATCCAAACAGACGTATGTTCAACTAAAAAGTTATATTTTCAACAAAATGAATAAATTTTTAACAAAATTATTAAATTTTTGAAAAAATGATTAAATTTTCAACCAAACAATTTCATTTTTAACTAAACAGTTACATTTATAACCAAAAAAGGTAAAAATTCTACCAAAGATATACATTTTTCAACAAAAAAATTATTTTGAACAAAAAACCATAATTTCAAATTTAAAACAATTTAAGTCAACAAAAAATGGGGTTCTAACAAAAAATATAATACTTGATATTTCGACCAAAAAATATTTCAAATTTGAAGGAAAAAGTTCGAATTCAATAAAAAAAAGAAAGAATTCCCAAAACTATAGTTGAATCTTCAATTAAGAAGATTAATTTCTACCAAAAAGATGAATATACAACAAAATACCTACATTTTCAACCAAATTGTGGAATTTTCAAATAAAAACTATCAAGAAGAACAAATTTCTATAAAAATAATTAAATCTTTAACCAATGAAATGAATATTCAACAAGTACTTAAACTCTCAAACAATTAATTTGAATTTCAAATAAGTAATTGAATTTTCAACCAAGTAATAGAATTTTTAACCAAACAAATGCATTCTTTATGAAAAATTATATAATTGAATTTCCAACTGAAAACAATCAATCCTAAGCCAAACATGGATTAGTTCGAAGTTCAGCTTACAAAATTAATTTTTAACTAAAAAAAAGCGAATTTTCTCCCTTTAAACGTTCCTGCTCTTACTCCCCCTCCTCTTTCCCGCAACACACTTCCACTTCCACCACTATTTCCCCTCCATTATCACACTTTCCTTCTCTTTTCCTACTTTCCCTAATTTTCCTTCAATTCCCCTACTTTCTCTCACTAACCTTCCATTCACCTATTTGTCCACACTTCTCCTCAATTCCCCTACATTATTTTATTTACCCTCCCTTTCCCGTTATTCCTCTAATGTCTCTCACTTCCTGTCTATTACTATACTTTTCTTCACTTACCCTCTATTTCATGACAATCCCAACATTGTGCCAAAACTTGATTAGTTGAATGTTCCGTTCATAAAATTAATTTTCAACTGAAAAAGGCGAATTTTCAACAAAATTGTGAAATCTTCAAAAAATTTAATTTTTAACTGAAATTGTTAAATTCCGAATTGAAAATTAGTCAAAGTAGGGATCGTGTGCCTACAAAAAAGGGTTTCATAGCGTATTATGACGTTAATCATGTCCTTGAAATTTTCCCCTTTCTATTTTCCCACCCCCCTTCAACATTTCTTTTATTATTTTCCCTCCCCTTCCCATATTCGCACTTCTGCTCACTTCCACTATTTTCCCTTCCTTATATCATTTCCCTTCCCTTTCGGTTTTGTCCCTTCAATTCAACTACTTTTCCTCAGTGACCCTCGATTCACCTAATTTTCCTTACTTTCTCTCAATTTCCTTAATTTCACTTATTGGCCGCCCTTTACCCGCCCTCATCCTGTCATTCCTACTCTGCCTTCCTTTCTCTCCATTTCCCTAATGTCCCTCACTTTCTCTCTAATACCATAATTTTTCCCACTTACTCTCCATTCCACTACAATTACAATATCAAGCCAAAAATGGATAAGTTGAATGTTCAGTAGACGCGCCACGTGTCCACAAAAAAGTGTTTCATAGCCTATTAGGAGGTTCATTATGTCGTTAAAATATCCCTCTCTCTATTTTCCCTCCCCTACTCCAACATTGCTTCTCGAACTTTCCGTCCCTGTTACCTCATTGCACTTTCGCCCCCTCCACTATTACCCCTCCCTTATAACATTTCACTTTCCCTTCCCTTATTTCCCCGCGATTCCCCTACTTTCCCATGCTGACCATCCATTCACCGGTTTTTCCTTACTTTCCCTTAATTTCCTTTAATTCCTCTTCTTTTGATTTACACTCACTTACCCTCCCTTATCCTCCCTTCCCCTACTTTAACACACTCTCTATTCCCTTAATGTCCCACACTTCCTCTCTATTACCGTAATTTTTCCCACTTACTCTCCATTTCACTATAATCTTAATATTAAGTAAAAAATGGATTAGTTAAATGTACAGTTAAGAAAACTAATTAAAAAAAAAAAAAAATAAAAAATCTTTCAATCGTACACCATACTATTTGGTTCATAATGGACTTCAAAATTAAAAAAAAATAACTTTCGACAAAAAAGATTGGGATTTTTTTATTATTTTCACGCGAATGTTTATGTCTGCTTTAATGATCTAACGTTCGCTCATCAGAAGTTTTAGTGGAAAACTCCACAAACACGCGATCAGCTGCGAAACATACCTTGGAGGCTCATTATAGTTTTGCTGCTTGTACCTCTTTTCCGGTAAACATCTAAATTTCCTGATTTTCACTCACCTGTAGTTAACTTTCTACCTGCTGTAATTGCACATGCTGGCTGTTGAAGTTGTTATTGAAACTGAAATTTCAGGAGCAAAATTTTGAAATCTGATTTTACGCTTGTTTCTATGAGGGGCAAGTAGTGTACTAATTACTGAGACGTTCCACTACTTTCGCTTACTTCTCCTAAATTCCCCTCCACTCCCCTACTTTTCCTCACTTTCGCCCAATTCCGCTACTTCCCCTCAGTTCCCCTAATCACCCTACATTTTTTTTGGCCCCCACTTTCCCATAATTTCCCGCATTTCCCCTACTTTCCCTACTTGCCCTACCCTTCCCCTTCTCGTACTTCTACCCCCTCCACTAGTTTCCCACCCTTCTCCTACTTCCCTTCGCTTTCACTACTTTTCCTCACTTCCCTTCACTTCCCCTACTTCCCCTACTTTCCCTTACTTCCCCTTGAAGTCCCAACTTTCCTCCACTTCCTCTACTTCTCCACAATTTTTTGAAATACAAAATTCAAAGTTTATAGCAATTTTAGGTTAGGTTGGGGTTTTAAACCGGAAATTGGTATTTCTAGTAAAAAAGTCATTAGATTTTAGAGAAAAATAACAATTTTTTGTATCGATATAGTTTTTTAAAGTAAATTTATAACTTTGAAACAATTTAAGGTTATTTTGAAGCTTTTTACCGGAAATTGGCTGTCAATATTTCCCGTCTAAAATTCAGAGCTATTAAATTTCCAAGGTTTGTGTTTTTTTGCCTTTTAAATCGGAAATCGGTATTTTCAGTAAAAATTCATTAGATCTTTAAGAATATTAAAATTGGTGTACAATTGTAGTTCGAGCGAGCGGTTATAGATTTCAAAGAAGATTTCTAATTTAAGAACAATTTAAGGTTATGTTAATCTTTTCACCGAAAATCGCTTATTTTAAACAAAAATAGTGGATTTTCAGAGAAGATTTATAATTTGTAACAATTTTTGGTTAATTGAGTGTTTTTCGTCCAAAATTGATCTTTAAATTTAGAAAAATAATAAGATTTGTCAGATTATCATTATTCTTCAGATTATCATTTAAATTCACTATATTCAGAATTTTTTTTTGTTCGCATTTTAAACCAGAATTGCGTACATTTAAAAAAAAAAGATTGTATTTCAAAAAAGACACAAAATTTTTAACAATTTTAGGTTATGGCCGCGTTCTTTGTCGGGAACGGGTATATATTTCATTGGGATAAACAGTTAGTTTAAAAGAGGATTTATAATTTTAAAGAATTTTTTCTTATGTCATGTTGGTGTTTTTTGTTTAGAATTGCTATTTTTAATGACAAAATAGTTACATTAAAAAAAATATTTATACAGCATTGAAAGAACTTTAGGTTATGTTAGTGTTTTTCGTCGAAAATTGATTAAGTTGGCGGTTTTTATAAGGAAGTTGGATATACATTTCACAGAAAATTAAAAATTTGGAACAATTTTTTTTTGTTGCTATGTTGTCGTTTTTCTGTTTAAAAATTACTATTTTCAATTTAAAAAATTCCAATATTTTTCAGATTATCATTTGGAGTCATTGAATTCAGAATTTTTCTATAATTTTTGTTTTTTTTGGCGTTCTCTATCGGAAATCAAAACTTTCAATAAAAGAATCATTGGATATCAAATAAGCTTAAATGTTTTTTGAACAATTTCAGGTTATTCTGATATTTTTCACTAGAAATCGATACCAATCTCAAAGAAGATTTACAATTTTGCAGCAATTTGAGGTTATGTCAACTCTTTCACCGGAAGTCGGTTAGCTAAAAAAAATAGGTTTAAAAGAAGATTTACAATCCTAAACAATTTTGTGTTACTTTATGATAGCGTTTTTCATTTCAAATTTCTATGTATACTATTATTAATAAAAAGCATCAGATTCCAAAGAATATTCACAATATTTGAACAATAGTAGAGGTTTTCACCAAAAAATATATTTTGAAACAAAAATCATTTGACTTCAACAATTAAATGTACAATTTTGTAAAACTTTAGGTTTGTCAGTGTTCTTTTTTCATTTTTGAACAAAAATGCGAAAGTTTAATTGTTGAAAATAATATTGTACAAAAATATTATTATTCTATTAATTCAATATTATTTTGAGGTAACAAAAAACAATAAATAATAAACCGCGCATTTCTTTTCTCGTAAAAGTAAAATGAAAGGCAGAAAAGTATAGGCAAAGAGAGAAATTTTTTTTGGGAGACTTATGTAGAGGCAAAAAAGGTCATTTTTGAAGATAAAAAGAAGCTTAAGTCTGGAGAGAATACAGAGAACTTCCCCATGGGAGATCCTTTCTTGCTGAG
Source organism: Andricus curvator (assembly GCA_932195095.1). Classification (NCBI taxonomy): domain Eukaryota; kingdom Metazoa; phylum Arthropoda; class Insecta; order Hymenoptera; family Cynipidae; genus Andricus; species Andricus curvator. Next base: position 255,586 of record CAKNYM010053485.1, read on the forward strand.
ATCCTTGGTGAAGTTAGGAACTGTGAATTTTTCCTAAAATATATCGGATTTGTGGCTCATTCCAACTCATGCTCGTGACCTCTGTTAATACGATATCGATTGACTCGAACTTGGATGTACGCTTTGACTGGCCTCATGTTCTCACGGACCTATACCCAATGATTTATGAGATCCCATGGGAGCCGGCTATCTTTTCGGAAAGTAATACCTCCTTTTTCATTTTCGAATCTTCCCACTGCTTCGGATACCCCTAGGCCTTGCTTTCAGTCGATCTCAGGCCATACCAACGCAGACCTTCTCAGCAAATACTTTCATGTCCAAGTGCGGAGAAAGAGATTCATAAATCCCAACAGTGCACTGAGCAGGACGCAAGATTATGATTTAGAATCTTCGAAAGAGTATAAAATCTTTAGCTTCAATCTATTATCGGAAGGTGGAGTTGAGTTAGTTTGGAAATGGAAGGCCAGAAAGAACATAAAGTAGCATCTACATCCACTATGCACCTTCCTAGATACTTCTTCAACCTTCATTTTTGAAGATAAGATTTTCATTTTATTTCCCTAAAGTTGAAGAATCTATTTGAGCCCAAAAATGTTTATTTTATTTTCAAAGAGCAAAATGTGATGTAATAGATCAAGTTAAATGTACTCCCCTCCCTTCCTCTAATTTCCCTCACTTCCTTTCATTTGACTTTCTTTCCCTCACTAACCCTTCATGCCGCTACTATCCTACACTTACCATCCTTTCCCCTTCATTCCCTTAATTTTCACCATGCTCCTTGGGTTTCACTACTTTCACTGACTTCCCCGCAATTCCATCCTTACCTCCACTTCCCCTCTATTCCCCTATTTCCCCTCACTTCCTGTCACTTTCTCTTCCTTCTCCTGCTTCTCTTCGCTTTCCCTACTTTAATTACTTTCCCTTACTTTTCCTTAACCCCACTTTTCCTCACTTCTCCTCACTTTCCCTCCATTTCCATACTTTTCCTCACTTTCCCACCATTTACCTACTTTTCCTTACTTCCCGTCAATTTCCATACTTTTCCTCCCTCCTCATATTTTTCCTCCCTTCGCTTTCCTTCGCCTTGAATTCCCTAATGTCGCTCACTACCTCTCAATTACTCTTATTTTCCTCACTTACCCTTTATTACACTAGTATCATACACTTACCCCTTTTCCGTTTATTCTCCTCCTTTTTTTTATTTTCCCTCATTTTCACCACTTTTACTCACTTCCCCTCCATTCCCATACTTTCCCTAACTTCTCCTCTATTCGCCTTCTATCCCTCACTTTCGCTCACTTCCCCTCCCTTCTCTTGTTTGACTTCGCTTTTCCTACTTCACTCACTTTTCGTCACTTACCCTAAACGTCATTTCTCCTTACTTCCCCTACATTTTTATAATTTTTGTTACTTACACACCATTTACCTACTTTTCCTCACTTCTCCTTAAGTTGCCTACTTTTCCTTCCTTATCATATTGTTCCTTACCTCGATTTCCTTCTCCTCCAATTCCCTAATATCCCTTAATTCCTCGCAATTACCCTACTTTCCCTCACGTTCCCTCAGTTACCCTCCACTCTACCACTATTTCTAGCTTACCCTCCTTTCCCCTTTATTCTCCTACATTTTTCACTCTCCCTCGATTCCCCTACTTTCCCTCGCATTTCCTTCATTCACCTACCTTCCCTCACTTCGACTCCATTGACCTACTTTCCCTCCCTTCTCCTAGTTTTCCTCACTTCTCTTACCTAACCCTCCACTTAGCTAACGTCCCTTAAATCCTCTCAATTACCCTTCTTTTAATCACTTACCCTCCATCCCACTATAATCCTACATTTATTCTTCTTTGCTCTTAACCCCCCTTACTTTTCCTAATTATTTATCAGTTTCACTACTTTCACTCACTTCCCCTCAATTCCTATACCTTCCTTAACTTCCCCTATATTTCAATACTTGCCCATAATTTCTCTCACTTCTTCTCCCTTTTTCTGCTTTTCTTCGCTCATCCTAATTTACTTACTTTCCCTCACTTCCTCTAAACCCTATTGTTCCTCACTCCCCCTCCATTCCCATACTTTCCGTCGATTACCCAACATTTACATACGTTTTCTCACTTTGCCTCAATTCCCCTACTTTCCCTCACTTTCTCTCCATTCACCTACTTTCTCTCACTTCCACTACTTTCCCTTATTTATCTTGAATCACCCCTACTTTTCCTACATTCCTCAACTGTCTCTTACTTCCACTTCCGGAAAAAAATATAAGTATAAAGTTGAAAAAAAATTATCTGCATAAAATTCCACATCGAACCCTCGAGGCTCATTTTTCATATTAATTGTATCAATTGGGCTGAAGTTCGAGACGTCTACGGTGACGGTTCCACACTAAT